>JAXGGA010012369.1:0-38974 GCA_038373865.1 Uloborus plumipes | reverse complement strand
GGTGGTTTTTAAAAACATACAAAATTTATCTGAATGTTACGTTAGTCACTATGGAATGACCCATAATCAATACTTTAAAAATTGTTATTGGATGAAGTTATCTGATATTTTGTCGTGACTAAATTCTCTTGTCTTCGTCGTCTCATTAACAGTTTCGTTTCCATTACGCTTTCCGCACTCATTTTATGCGCTCATCCATGAAAAGAGTGAGAAAAAAAGGGGGGTTGTTTGAAAATCTTAAAAGATCCTTTTTAAATTTTTTTAGTATTTTCCTTTTTGCTTTGTGTCTTTCAAAAGTTGACTTTCCTGTAAGAATTTTTAAGTTTTATTATATTTACCTCTTAATATATTTCTTTTTCTAATCACATTGGTGATAATTTATCGATTGATTATGTGAATAAGAATGAATATAATACTTAAACAGAGGTAACTGCGTATACTCAAACTCATTATTTTTTTAAAGAAGATTTTAACATTGCAATAAAGCGAGAGGTCATGAAACTGAACGACCTGAGAATTTTATTGACCTATACCTAGGCATGGACACTAGGCATTCTTAATTCTTAAAAAAATGTTTTATTTATTTCTTTCATTTTTAATTAATTTTTGATTACTTTTTATTTTATTTTTTATTTATTTATTTTAAGGTAAATTCTGACATGTAGTTTCATTTTTATTTCTCTAACTACAATATTTTGTAATTTGCTCTTTTCTTAAAATAAAGTTAACATCACTTATTTAAAATTGATAGAGATACCTGATACTTAAAATAAGAAAAAAAATGTAACGTTAAAAAATGTATTAAAGTAAAATGTCGTGTACATAAACGTGAGATTCTCGTGGTGTATTATGTAGTTTTGAAAGTTTTTTGCAGTTGGTTCCAGTGTCCTGCGCAGATGTTGTAGGGGTTACACCATTAATATCATTTGGTTTTTCTCCGAAAATCGAGAGAAGAGAGATTTTTGATTCATACTAATCAAAAAAGAAAAAAAATGATGAATAATTAATATCAGATATTAAAAATGAATAAATAAATAAAAATAATAAAATGCAGCTTAAATTTGCATCAAGACAAAAAAGAAAGAAGGAAAAAAATGTTCGCATCTCGGTCTTTTAACTGAAGAATAAAACACAAGACATAAATTTGTTGTATACAGAGAAATTAATTTCATCTTTTTTTTCTCTCATTTTTATTTGTGCCAGCAAACACCCACCAGAAACATTTTGGGGCATGTATGTTGATTTATTAATTTTGTTATTAAGTCTTTTTCTGAGAATTTTTTTTTTTTAACTAGGTTTCTTTTTGTTTCTGTTTTCTGTTCAGATTTTAAGAAAATAAGGACCAAATACCAAAATGGGGACCTCTAAAAATGCTTGATGCTTTCTAGTCCTCATACAATATATTCCGAAACCCTTTTCAAAAAAAAAAAAATCAAAGGGGAAAAAGCATTTTTATTTGAGCAAGATATTAAAAATTAGTATTGTTGCTAGCTGCCTTGTTGTCAAGGCGTCAAGGTTACTGAAATAAACTTCCGTTCCATCCGCGGTTGCAAACGCCTCTGGGAAATCACGTGACAATGTCAAAGACGACAACATTATCATGAAATCATGAATCAGACTTTGACCGGCTGAATTTTATTTTTCTGTTTCATTTTAAATTCGCCTCGAAAGAAAAGTGAAGGATCGCCTGAAATGACACGATTGTTACTTTAAATTCCTGAAATTATTGTGAGTATGAATATAAATTTTGAGATGTTTTATGTAAACAACATACCACGTTTCGATTGTTTCTCTATATTCCTTTAAAAACAATGAATTTGACGCATTACAAAACAGAATCTATTAAACGTTGATCATTTGAAAATTTTCATGCTTTTGAAAAGTATAAAATTTCTTTCTCAAATTTAATTGTCATTCTAATTTCTATTACTCACATGTATCACTTAATAGGCATAGTTCGTATGAAAAACATGGGTTATTTTTAAGTGTTACGTATTATTTTGAAGCTTAGATAAAGTACTATATTTGCCTTGTATTGTCGTATTAACTATTGACAATTTTTATTGTCTCAGCTAACGCAAAAGAATGTATTTGACATGTATATGTGTTGTTAATTTTAGTTTTTGACTTGAAAAATGATTTTACCTTATCTTGTGGTTGTTTATTCTTTCTGCTTCTTATTTTTTAGTGTTATAGTTATATAATGTGTGATGTTATAATGTTTAATCATTAAGTTTAATAGTAATGTTGTATAATTAATAGATTCTCTTTTATTGCAGACCTGAAATAATTACTCAAATGGCTACAGCAGAATTCAGCAAAGTGAGTAACTTATCTATGTACTGTTGAATACTCTATTTTTTGAGTAAGAATTCCCAACAGTACTTGCTTTATTTATGAAAGACATTCAAACTTTTTATATAGATTTTGGTTACAGATATTCTAATTAGTACATATTAACTTTTATACAGCAATCTTATTACTAGAGTCTGGTTTGTCAAATTATGAATGCAAATATGTGCTAAAAGGTCTTTAAATATATGCTAAAAATGTAGAAATTATCCACTAAATTTTTTTATTGAAAGCAAATAAGTTTTTGCATCTGAACAAAAACTGAAATGTCTTTTCTAATGTTGAGAAAATAGGTTTCTATAATATTTCTTTGATTAAAAAAAATCTAAAAATGAGTGAAAAATGCAGTTATATTGAAAATTTGTTATTTTCATTCGGCTATATGCATACGGGGCGGATACAAGGGAGGGGCGATGGGGGCGATCGCCCCTCCTTTGAAGAGCTCTCCACCTGTAATTTTTCAATATTGAGGTTTTAAAGTTTAATGATGTTGGGGGAAGGAGGTTTGGGGTCTTCCCCGGAAATGTTTCGGAATTGAAGTTCAAAACCTTTGTGATCGATATTTGTTAATTAGTATACACAGTAAAAAGAAGTAAAAAAAGCAATCGCCCCTCCCTTGAAATATTTCTGGATTTGCCCTTGATATGCATTACTATCAAATGAAGCAAATATAAATTTGCATTTAATCCAGGTTCTACTTATTACAATATTATAATGTAATCTTATTATAGTCCATATTAATATTGTATTTCATTTCAACCTGTCGAGGAGAAAGGTTAAAATGTTTTGCACATTTTTATGGTAGCGCAATCGTCTCACTGATATCTCACCTCTTTTATGTGTGCCAGTTTTCAAACTTACGACTAGACGTGTTGAAAAATATCTTGTCGTCACTAATTCAGAGTATCCCTCAATCATGCTTCCTTGAAACTCTTATTTCCTCCTCACCGCCGCCCCCATCTGGTTTTCCAAAATAATCAGAAGTATCAGAAAATAGCATCCTCTCAAAGTTGGGTTTTTACATGACAAGTGTAGAATATTGTTTTCAACTATTAAAAGCTGTATTAGAAAAACTTTAGTGTTTAAAATCTTCTGGTAAATCAGCTTGCTACAGAAGCTCATAAATTATAAGTTTTTTTATTTTTTACACTATATATTGTTTATTGCTGTTTATTTCCTTTCCCATAAATCAAACTGGTTTCAGATCAAGTAATTTTAAGTCCCTTTGAGTTCTTTTAATGAGTTTCGACTGTTTTATTTTCATATTGAATTATAATAGTTTGTGAAATTGATTTCATTTCAAACTTTGAATTTTTTTACAGATCCTTCAAAAAGCACGCAATGCTTTTAAAGGAGGTATAACTAGAAATGTCGACTTCCGCATTCAGCAGCTCAACAATTTTTACAGAATGTGCGTAGAAAATGAGCAACAACTTGCTGCAGCTGTTACTCAAGACTTGGGAAAGGTAATGATATTGCTCTAAATTTTGTAAATTGAAGTAATTTAAGCCATTTTGCCAAGAAAATTATGTTGTAAACTTCACATCAAAACAGATGTAAAGTGATAATTTTTCTTTTGTACGGCAATGTTCTTAAAAGTTAGAGGAGTGTAAAGTAAAGCTGAAAAGGCAAAGAAATACTGCAAAATTAATCTCGGGGAAAAAAAGCTAAAATGAGAACAATAAAATCATCAACCTTAGTACGATAGGTAGCCTGAAAGGTGTAATAAAACTGGCGGCTATAATTAACCGAACTACTAACCATTGTTAAGAAAACTTAAAAGTTGCTATTAATAGAGTTCAATAATATATCTACAATAAACATAAAATATATATTGTAAAAATAAAATAAATTACAGTACAGTAACAATTATTATTTTGATGAAAATGCATTGTTTTTTTTTTCTCTAGTTAATAAAATTACTGAAAAAGAAAGAAAGATTGCGAAGAGTTGTAAAACTATTAATCTCATTACAGATTATTAGATTACTGCATGCTTACTTGGCAATCATAAGCTACATTTGAAGCATAAATCAGGGTTGATTTGTTTAAAGTTGTTTTTGAAGATAGCTAATATATTTCCTTCCAGGGACGTCATTTCAAGTTTTTCCACGGAGGGGAAATTTTCCACGGGTTGGCAAATGGTCCAAACACAATGCAATTTCATCGGAAAACATTAAAAACCACGCCCACTTATATGTAAATACATTGATTTCTCAAAGTCAGGAAGGGGGGCAACCCCCCCAAAAAATGACGGGCCTGTTTCCTTCCCCATTTACCAGTGTTTATTATCAAATGATTATTGTTCATATACTTATTTTCATTTATATGATCCTTTCTCCTCTAGCCTACTCAAGAATCAATTCTTTTTGAAGTAGAATTTCTACTCAATGACATTCGATGTATGAAGCAAAATATTCGAAATTGGGTAAAGCCTGAACCAGTAAGTACAAAGTTTATAAGATTGCAATAAACTTCATTTATTACATTCCTAAACATGATCAACTGTATATGTTACATTATGATGAACCATGATAGAGAAAATTATGTGTTTCTGATGCATTTTATTGTTTTATGTAGACCGAAAAGAATTTTATTACTCTCTTGGACGAGACATATATTCAAAGAGAACCATATGGAGTTGTTTTAATCCTTGGTGCATGGAATTATCCAGTGCAGTTATCTTTAAGTCCGATGGTTGGTGCCATAACAGCTGGAAACTGTGTCATTTTAAAGCCTTCAGAACTGTCTCCTAAAACTGCAGATCTTATGAAAACTCTTTTACCTAAATATTTAGACAAGGTATGTCTTTTTTTCTTTCTTTTTTTTTTCGGATAGAGTCAGAATAATTAAAAATTGCAAGGAGTACCTGTAACAGCAATATTTGTTTCACCAATTTGCATAATATATCATATAAAAATATATTTTGAAAGTCAAGGTGTATTTTGCATGTCAAAAGAATAATATTAATTTAACTATCTTATTAAATAAACTTAAATTTATTTCTTTATTGGAAAAAAAAGTATATTTCAATAAAGCCATTTTTGTTTGCTTCATTGAAGTAGAAGGTCAGTGGGGAAGACTTGCTGAACTCGATGATTTCAAATTCAAGGTTATATACTATCATAATCTGTTCATTAAATATCGTTTAACAGAATCAGTAATTAACATTTTAAAAAGTGTGTACTGCATGTGTATCTACCTTAAAAAGAACCATTCCAATAAAGGAAACTAATTGCAAATTGTGGATTGCTTTTTTAACTGATTAAAAAATGGAAAATGAAAGAAATCACATGGCACTTTCTTGGCAAAACTATACTAAAATGGAAACGACATGTGAAATGAAAAATGTAATCTCAACTGCATCTTGGCTTAGTGAACAAAACAAGAACTGCTTCAAAATTCTGGAAAAAAATAGTTTGTGGATACTTCAGTAAAACTTATAGTCTGTAATGCTGCAATTTTCATAATAATGTTACACTTTGTAGTCTAATAAAGCCAACTCCTTGTCCAAGCAGAGAAGAGGGATGAGAATATTATCGCACTCTCCCTTGGGGAAAAAATATAATAAATTAGTACAAACTCAACTCAAGGCTATGGTTCCACTTATTAATCTGGTATTATACTCATTATTACAATTCTTATGACTAATAACAGTCATTATTATATTTTAGTGAAATTATACATTGCATTTATAATTGATACATAATTAATTAGTACATAATATTGCTGTACTTTAAAGTAGATTGATTGTCTTTAAATGATTCCAAAAACGTTTTAAAAGGTCCTCATGAGATTTTTGTTATGAAAAATTGTATGAGTCACTTTTTACTCTCCAGTACCGCCTCCAAAAACTATTTCTGTATTATCCATCCCTGCCTGTTATACTAAATTTTCCAAGAAACTAAGAAGTGTTTGTCTGGTGCCAAAAATTTTGCCCTGACTCTTTAAAAATTTTAGTTTTGGTTTGGTATCTTGTATATGTGTATAAACAAACTAAAAATTTGGTCTAACACTGTAAACATTTAAATTTATTTTGAGCGAATGTATTTCAGTAATAACGTTTTCATGAAACAGGAATGTTATCATGTTGTTACTGGTGGACCTGCTGAAACTGTCGAAATGCTAAAAGAAGAATTTGACTACATATTTTATACCGGATCAACTCGTGTTGGACAGTTAGTTCGTGATGCTGCAAATAAACATCTTACTCCTTGTACTTTGGAATTAGGAGGGAAGTCGTAAGTTAATGGTTTAGGTATATTTTTATTCTTTACTTGGTGTTTTTCAAATTTTAATGTTATTTTTGTTATTTAAAGTATTCTTTAATTAAATTTCAGATATATTGTTTTAATTTGAAAAATGATAATAGGCTCATATTGCTATTCCAATAAGTACAAATTCTTCACATGCTTATTAAGGGTTCTTTTTAAAAACATGATTAATACTCGGTTACTCTGCCAAAGTTATATTTGAATCTGCGCTAGCTAAGATACATTTAGAATTGTTTGCTTTATAATTGTTTTAATTTATGTCTTTTTCCATGCTTGATATGATGATTGTTTAAAGATGTATTACCATTTCGCAGATTTTTAGTACTCTGGGCTTTTTTTAGTTCGTTGGTTTTTTAATTGATCTACCAGAAAAAAAAATAAATGAGCAAATCCAAGTACTTCATAATCTGATTTTAATTTATATATTTATTTATTTTTTCTCCGCAAATATTAATTTTTACTTTACCATATGAAGAAATTATAAAAGTAGTTTAAAAATAGAAGTACTTTTGTTACCAAGCTTAGGGTTGAAAATTTAGTGTTCATAATAGTATATTTTAGTTAATTGTTGATCATTTATTTTAATAGATAATACCAAAGCTATTTGAAAAAGCGATACATGCAAGGAATTTTTCCGTTTAAAAACTATTTTGCAGTAAACATTACCTCTTGTATTCAGCCTTCTCATGGACGAAGGCAACTAAATTTTTTCTTGAAACATTTACTTTTTCCTCTAAGAATTATTTAATAGACATAAAGGTTAAAATATTTGCAAAAAAGCTTTCATCAAAAATTTATTTGCTTTAAAAAAAAATCCCTGTTGATTTTGCTTTGTTGAAAAATCTTATTATATGCCAGATTCACACTAGGGGAAAAAGTAAGGTGGACTTTCCACCTTGACCAAAATTTAAAGTGGAAGTTTTAAAATTAAAGTGCTAGTTTTTTTTTTTTTTTTTTGCATTTTAGTTTCTTGTTTGAATATTTTAGTTGAATATATATTTTTGCAAAATATTAGCATATCATGCAGCATAAAATTTATTTCATTATTTATTTGTTCGCTAGAACAAAATATAATCAATAAATAAATATTCGCAATCCTTTTTTTTTCTCCCTGTATCTGTGTGGCTAAGCTGTTAAATTATTCTGTTTGTTGATAGTTATAATATGGTAGTTTTAACTACCATTCCCATTCTATTTATACTGGCTGTCTTTTTAAAATAAATATTAAAAGCAAAAATATCTGAAGCATAAAATTTTGGGATATTTTAAATGTATGTCTGCGCATGATGAACAGCAAGTACAGTGCAGAAACAGATTTTGATTGAGTGGGATTTTGGAGTGGGGGGAAAAAATCAGAATCTCACAATCCCGCACTCTAGCCCTGAACTGTGTTTTGTAGAATGTTAAGTATATTTATTTTTTTAGGAGAATTTTGTGAATTTGTTGATAGTCAATGTTTGTGCTATTTTCTGTGTAATATATGTTTCCTTTCGAATTGAAATTATTAAGGCAAATACTGAACATTAAGACAAAAAAAAAGTTATCTGTGCTACTCAAGTGAATTAGTTCTGAGATCAGATTTATAATTTCACCTCAATCCAAGTACCTCCCGTGCACTACAAAAAATTGAAAGAAACATTTTTTGCTGTCACATGTAATAGTTCTTTGTTTTTTCCTTTTGATTTTGAATAATTGTCAGCTAAGCTTTTGAAACAACGCCAATAATGATATTGTCTAGTTATCTAATCTACTCTTTGACTTTGTATGGCAACTTTGGTATGATTGTTTATTTTTTTATCAATTTACTTCTGAAATACCTCACTGTTATGTACTTTAACAAAGTAAGATGTTGGTGAAAATCGTGTCTATGATCAATTTCAGATTTCAATCTGTTTCCATTTCCTGAACCTTCCTAGTTAAGAACATAAATGAGCGGAAGTGGAGTAGAAAGTAGTAGATTTTTAGGGAAAAAAAAAGTTTTCAGTGTTTATTATACAAATTTTGAACAATCATTAGCTCTTATTTTATTTATATTTATTTGGCTTGTATTTCTGCCCTTTTTCACTTTTTGGTTCTTACTCCACCCTATTTTAGTGTGTAGAAAAAGTGATAAATTTTATATTACATATTCTGAGATAGATTAATGCTCACAGAGTGTTTAGGCTTGCATAAATATGATCTTCATTTCTTATTGCAGGGATACAACAATAACTATATTACACATTGAATACAATTCTGACAGTTTGTTTACGTTCTATAATAATTAAATTTTTCTCATTGCATTTTTTAAAAACATATTTTAGGCCAGTCTACTTGGATGATTCCATTAACTTTGATGTTGCATGTAAACGTTTACTGTGGGGAAAACTCATTAATGCTGGACAAACTTGTGTTGCACCAGATTATTTACTTTGTACAGAAAAAGTTCAAGCAAAGTTGATTCCTGCTTTGAAAAAGACTTTAAGAGAGTTTTATGGTGAAAATCCAAAAGAATCAAAAGATCTTGGAAGAGTTTTGAATGAAAAGCATTTTCAGTAAGTTTTTAAAAGTGATAAATGCGTTTTTTATCTTCATGTCAAAAATACACAGAAAGGTTCTGTTTTAAAGACCGTTTCCCTTTTTTTATCATTAATATTGTAATTATTTTTAAAAACATTTCAATAGAGTATGCAAAAGCTTTACACTATACTGAAAATTGTAAAATTTCAGCACAAAAACAAAGTTATCAGTTTTTTTTATTTTGGTTAAGGGTTGTCCATAAATACTGCCACAATTTTTTCAACATATTCGACTCTCCTGCTCCTACACACAAAGGGTGGCACTTCACATTACCTCCCCCCTCATAACATGCCATGCTACATTACATAAACATTGTTATTGAAATGTTTTTATTTTAACCAAACTGGGTTATGTCTCACTTATTTTTACTCCCTCCCCCTTTTCACAGATGTACAATTTCAAAGTGTAACATCATTTGTAGACGACCCCTTAAAAGTGTTTTGTGCTGAAAATTTAACTATTTTTGTTCTTAATGTTCCACGATATAAATCACTTCAATCAGACTTTATTACTTTTTGCCTTTATAGAATCATTAGTAAAAATTAGTACATTTGATCACCTAGTTTCAACCTAACACATGTAATCAGTTTATTTTATTTCCTTTTTTTCTCACTCATTCAAATTCAAGTACTAATATTGCTGTCTTTTCCCCATAATTTTGTTTTCAAATGATTTTATTCTTTTAGCCGTTTGCTGGGCCTGATGAAACATGGAGACATAGTTATTGGTGGAGAACATGATGAAGCAACTAGATACATTGCCCCCACAGTCATAAAAAATGTTAAAGTGGCTGATCCTATCATGCAGGAAGAAGTAAAACGAATTTTTTAAAACAGTATACATAACTTTTTCTGGTGTTGAGTATCTTTCATTTGTATTTTCTTGCCTTTTTTTCATTTTCTTAAAATATCCTTTTCAGATATTTGGTCCTTTGTTCCCAATTGTAACCGTAGATGGTCCAGAAGAAGCAATCAGATATGAACACTTCATCCCCATAACTGTATCGAACTAGTGTTGAGACATCATGACTCAATCTCACTAAGCATCCATAACAGCTTCGCGAAGCATTGCCTGAGGTGGAATGGTCCCATACAACGGCGAATTCGCTGCGAGTGATGCTAATATTTTGGCAAACGAACAAATGTGGAGGAGCGACAGCTGGGGGATCTTCTGTGACTGGACATGTCAGCTGTCTGATGCCGTTTACCATGTATACCTCAACTGTCGCCCGCATCAGTATAGTCCATTTTGTCCAAGAAACGCTCGTCTTGCAAGCTGCAACTGATTGCCTTAGTCCCCCTTTTTCGCGCAGATAATCAAATCTGCATTTTTGTGCCATTGAACTATTTTTGCCTAAGACATCAGAAAATCATGCTGAAGTAAAATTTAATTGAAGCAATAAAAAAAAATTCTTGTTTCGATTATTTTTATTCTGCACAGCAAAGTAGAGCGTGGGAGTGTGTCTTCACTTGTAAAAAGCAGGAGAATACTATTTTTCTTCATGCACGTTGTATGAAACTTAAGAAAAAAGAAAAATTCATTATTGAGTTTAAAGGAAATAAAATCGCTGTTGTGAAGCGGATTTTGCAAAAGATTTTTTAAAAATAGCAAAAAGTGAAACCACTACTTCTTTGGTCAAGAAGTAAATGAGAGATTTATTTTATTAGTCAGGTATTTATTCTACATTAGTTTATGTTGCATAAATTATAGTATAGTGTTTCATAAAAGATGATCAAAATTGTAGAATTATGTTTTCGATAATAATAGTAAAAAAAATCTTTTTGCTTGTAAAATCTTCTTAATTTATAATGTGTTTTGTACTGAAAATGTCAGAATTAATTAATTGCAAATAGCATGCTGTTATAATTAATTTTAAATTTCTGTAAACGTACGTGAACATTTGTTGCTGCATAAAAACCTTCCGCATTTTAAAGTGCTCCGCAATTTTTTTACATAATCTTCTGCATTTTACAAAGTAGGGGTTGGCAAGTGTGCCATTGTGAAGCAAGTTGAATATCAAGTTTATTCCCCTGCTAACAAATCTTTATATAGTGTTCTCTTGTGCTTAAATATTATTACAATGCATTATGTTTTATCATTCCCAATTTTTATTAATAATATTTTGTGCCAAAGAAATCTGTTTATAATGGAGGTAATGTGTATTTTGAAGTGCAAAGGTATATAATTATTACTAACTCATTTTTAAAACAATAAATACTCATTTGCATTTCATTACCATGCAGCAAACCTAAATTAAATTATAATGGAAGAAGAAAAAACCTAATTTGTGTGTGTGTGTAATGTTAAAGCAAGTATTTTTTCATGCGCTAAGTAGGAAAGTTTTACTTCTGACATTCCAAATTTCACTGTATTAATTGATTTGATAAAACCAATATATATATATATATATATACTTTTCTGCTTTTCATTTTTTATTTCAACGAAACGTTAAATGAACACTTCATTTTTTTACCATCATTTTTATTAAAGGTACTCATTCCAATGTTTAAATTCATGAAGTTTTTTTCGATTAATTTTTAATAAATCTTAGTAGAGTGAACTAACATGCCCCAGGGCTTAGGGTAGGTTGATCTACATTACAAAGATAACTTGTGTTACAATCAATTGTAATGCTATCCAAATTGCTTTCTATAGTTAAGAAAAGAAAGAAAAACCTAAGTTTTGAATATCTGGATGTATTTTCTCAATCTATTTTTATACAATAAATATATTGTGGTAAAATTTTACTATTCATATTTCTTGATGTTTTCAATATTCTAATTATATAAAATTTTCTATAGAGATAAACCCTTGACTTTGAACGTATATTCAAAGTATCATGATGTGATTCGGAAGTTTATAGAAAACACATCTAGTGGAAGTGTATGCGTGAATGACTCTATTGTGAATCTTTCCAGTAAGTGATGCTCTCTATATTTTTTGAAAATGTTTAACTGCCTTACATTGAATTCTGAATGAAATAATTGCTAAAATCTTCAGTTAATCTAAACTAGCCTTGAGTTTATTAGTATTGTATAAGGCTTCCAGTTACATTTTTATGTTTGGGGTTTATCCATTCATAAGAAGAAACAAATATGATATGGAGATGTCTTAAAATGCCTCACTGACTTCTTCATTTTCATATAACAATACTGAGGTCTAAAGACTCATTACAGACCTTTTCAAACTTTTCCAAGGGCAAACTTGTTTAGAAATAAGCTACAAGGAGAGGGGAAAATGCAAGTACACCTCAGAACTTGACAGTTCTAAAAGCAAAAATGTTATTCATGTTAATTTGTGATATTGGGCAGGAACAAAAGGCACTCATAATTTAAGGGGTGAAGAACTTGTTTGGTAGTTTCCTTCATCCTGATTGGTGAGCTTGTAGCTGACTTGAATTTTTAATGCTTTATAGTTGATATTGTGGTTACATTATAATAAATGCCTCTTCTTTTTAGATATCATACAGAATGCTCAGTTTCAGAACACTATGAAAATCTTATTATAATATGAAATAGATTATTTTAATTACGTTTTAACCTTTTGATGTATCTAAAAATATCTTTTAAAGACATTTGTCGTTTATATCCACCCTTTTCATCTCATGCCTTGCTCCATGTACCAATCTGTACCAAGATGAATATTTGGCTAATCAGCTAACTATTTATTAAAAACTGAATGTTTAGTATGTTTCTGTTTTGCACTGAAGCCTTATAATTTTTATTTAAACAATAAGTATATGTGATTGTATATATTTGTATGATGTTATAATTAAAGAATGTATTTTCATTTAAGTTGATGCCTTACCTTTTGGTGGAGTTGGAAAAAGTGGTATAGGAGCTTATCATGGAAAATATTCATTTGACACATTTTCTCATAAGAAAGCTGTACTCATTAGAAATTATTCTATGCTAGGTGAAAAGCTAGGAGAGTAAGTATTTTTTAACCTAGTATAATTAGTTCTAATTAGTAATAACTTCGACTTATAACAAAAGAAAAGTATGTTTGTTTGTGTATTTCTAATAGCAATCTTAGTTAGAGCTTTGTGTATCAAATTTGGTTCACAATTAGTATAACATAATTGTTCTTTTAGTCCAGGGATGCCATTATGGACTAAAAAGGCAACTATTTTAGTCAAAATGTTGACAAAATGAGTTATCTTGTAGCAGTAACCACGAGTTACCTTGCAGCATACATATTCTTAGGTGCCCCCCCCCCCTCCCCGAAGAAAATCATATTAATTGTAAAAAATATGTTTTCAATGTTGTAACTCGTGTTGCTACTTTTTCTGAATCGTGCACTCTCAAACCTCATGTGTTGCAGGAGTGTTATGTATGATACGCCTTGCAGCAATTTGTGGAAAGTTGGTAATTATTTTAGTAAATTAATGACTGAAAGAAAAAAAAACTACTAACATATTTTTGTCCTGATCAAATATTTATTCATTTAAACAAGGAATAAGGTATTCACATTACGGGTTTCAGGAGCTCTATAAGAGTTCCTGAAACATAATACACCTTATAGATGTGCAGATCTTGATTAGTAAGTTATTCTGGGGTGTGTGTGTGTGTGTGCTTTTTTTTTCTAATGGGGCTGTGTTGTGGCTACCAACCAGTTTCAGGCGTCTTGCATTCCCCAGAAACTGCCAACTATTCTTTCTCGTGCCACCACAATTGGTGAATACAATTACCATGAGAATTTTGGTGCTTAGTTTTGCCACCAGATAGAGACACCTGGGCTTTTCAATTCAAGACTGTACCAATGCAAAATTGTACTAGGAATTAAATTTTATCACGAGTACCCCAAAAACAAGGAATACTCAAGGGATTTGTTACACGCTATATAATCATACGACATGAATGCCATCATTTTTTTGCATTTCAAAAATCCTCCTATAGGAGCCTGGCTCAAACTTGCACATTTGAGCATAAGAGGCCAACACATATCGCCAATGTACTGCTCTGTCGATTACAGCCTTCTGAATTGCCCAACTTATACTAACACACATTACTAATATTATCCATATATGTTGCAGAGAAGGTTTTGTTATAAAATTACTTTTGACTAATTGAGCATTTTTTATATTTTTACAAAGACTTTATTTAGCCATTGTGACAATTTGTTTTAAAATTTTAGTAATTTCAATTTATAATTAAAATCAGTTTTTTACTTTCTTCTATATCTAATATATAGAAGAAAGTATTGGTTTCGTGAAAATTTTCGAATGTCGAATTTTGACGGATTTGCACGTTTTGAGGTGCACTGAGTCCATTTCGACCATTTTTGGAAAATGTCTGTCTGTCTGTGTGTGTGTGAGTCTGTATGTGTGTGACCAGTTTTTGTGGCCGCGCTAGAGCAAAAACTACTGAATGAAATCGAACAAAAATTTTTGCACATATGTACCACCATGTGAACTGGTGCACCTGACTTTTTTTAGCGAATTCCTCCAAGGGGGGTGGAGCAATCGCACGTGTTCTGCGCGGGGGTGATTGCTATATCTCAGGAAGTAACCGGCGGAATCAAACGAAAATTGGTCCATAGGTAGACCCTACTGAGTACAGGTGCTGATTCAATTTGTTTGTCAATATCTCTAAGGGGGGTGGAGCAATCGCACGTGTTCTGCGCGGGGGTGATTGCTATATCTCAGGAAGTAACCGGCGGAATCAAACGAAAATTGGTCCATAGGTAGACCCTACTGAGTACAGGTGCTGATTCAATTTGTTTGTCAATATCTCGAAGGGGGGTGGAGCAATCGCACGTGTTCTGCGCGGGGGTGATTGCTATATCTCAGGAAGTAACCGGCGGAATCAAACGAAAATTGGTCCATAGGTAGACCCTACTGAGTACAGGTGCTGATTCAATTTGTTTGTCAATATCTCTAAGGGGAGGGGAGCAATCGCACGTGTTCTGCGCGGGGGTGATTGCTATATCTCAGGAAGTAACCGGCGGAATCAAACGAAAATTGGTTCATAGGTAGACCCTACTGAGTACAGGTGCTGATTCAATTTGTTTGTCAATATCTCGAAGGGGGGTGGAGCAATCGCACGTGTTCTGCGCGGGGTGACTGCTATATCTCAGGAAGTAACCGGCGGAATCAAACGAAAATTGGTCCATAGGTAGACCCTATTGAGTACAGGTGCTGATTCAATTTGTGTGTCAATATCTCAAAGGGGGGTGGAGCAATCAAAAGTGCTTATTTTGTCATTGCACCTACTGTATCTCGGGAAATATTGCTGCGATTTGAATGAAATTTGGAATAACACTAACCCAATATGGAAGCAAGCATCGATTAAATTAATTAAAAAACCCAATCGCCCCAGGGGGAGGGTGGGGTGATTTTTGCGCTTAGTCAACAATGCGAAAAATTAATTCATTAAAAAATCGCTTTCACGCTATTTAATTATCAAAACAGCTGAAAACTTTCAATGATTTGAAATTTTTAACTGTTGCCAATTTCTTTTTACTAACAAATAAAATGTTTGCAATTTATCTAAACAAGGCTTTTGCAATGATTTCCAATTTCGCTCATTGATTCTGCATTTGCAGGGTTATTACGATAATTGGGAAATTGGAGCTGTCTCCAATTACTCGGGCGAGTACGTATTTTATTTTGTAACCGGAATTCATAAGATAGATATAGAAGAAAGTTTCGTGACGGCCACGACAGCTAGTTTTTTCATTTGTTTTTATCACTTTGATATGTGGCTCTCTTAATGTGCTTTTAAGGAAAAACTTATTTTCTCTTCTTAACCTTTGCTTCTTCAGTTGTAAAGTTTTTGTTTATGAGTTTCAGAAGTTGGTTGTTAAAAACAAGTTTTAAAAGTAAAATTTGCTGCCGACTTTGGCTAACTAGGAATTTAGCTCTGTGTTGTTTATTTCAGTTAAAATGCTTTTTAACTTCAATTTCAAATAATTTAATGTTTTCAGAACTTCCTTTTTGTGCATATTTAGTCTAAATAAATGTTTATGTTATGTATGCTTGACATAGAAGGGGACTTTTCTCTGAGGGCACACTATGTTAATGTAATATATCCCAAATACTTCTAGGTAACTTCTGTAAAAGTAGAGAAAACATTATTTGCTTATTGACAAAGGTTTACTATTTTAAATATTGAGAAGTTAATTAATATTCATAGCGAATGATACTGAGTGATAAGTGTAATCACAATTATATTAATAAACAAAGGAAATATAGATGCTTTAAAGTTATTAAATGTGCTACGTTTTTTTTGTTCATGCATCATGACCTTTCATTCACATGTTACTAATGTATTTCAAAATCTTTATGTATGTTTTAGAGCTAGATACCCGCCATATTCTCCAGCTAACCAAAAGTATTTAAGGAAATTGTTGAAAAAACGGCCGAATTTACTGCCACCTCACATGGATTATGTTGCAATGTTTCTTTTGGGTGTTTCATTTGCTGTAGTTGTAAAGGTTATTCTTCATGTAAGTTACTTTTTTCTTCAAACTGTTTGCTTCAATAAAAATACTTGTATGTGCAGATCAAACCAAAAGCATGGAAAATTTAATCTCATTTACTTTCATTTTTGGGTCACCTACCACTGCAGAATATTTTTCACTTATTTATGAATGAAATTTGTTACAGTGTTTAAGCTGAGCTTAAAAGTTCTTTAGCAAAAAGCTAAAACTGGAGTAAAGGCTTTAGCAAAATGCCAAAATGCTGAAGATTTATAAATAGTTATGTTTACATATCTTTCTAACCTACTCTTTGTTCCATCTCCTGTTGAAAGCTAAATTCAAAATTCAACCATGACATCTTTAAAAAAATAAAATTCATAGTAGTTAGCGTGTTTTTTTTTTTTTTAATTTGAAGTGAAAAAATTTAATTGTAATTCATATTTGAAACAAAACAAGTTCTTTAAAAATACTAATAACGCATTTATTGGGAGGGGGGGCATAATACCCATAAAGACAATATATATTGTTGACTTTAATAGCATTTTATACATGTTGGCTGCAATTTATAATAAGATTGAGCTATCGCAATGCTTGCTTTCTCTCTCGGATCATATCGTGCATTGTTTTTTGTTCTTATTATACTGGAGCGAAAATGACTTGTTTGTTTCTGCAATTCAGATTTGCGTTTTCATATTAATTTGTTCGCATTTTGCGAAAAATGCTATTGTAGCAGAAACCCTGAATTGTTACTGATCTTTCTTTTTTCTCCAATTCGTTTTAAAAACATCTGTTTTCCAAAAATAATCTAGAGGGAACTATAGGAAAAACTAAAATCTTCTAACAAAAAGGAATTATTATAGAAATGCAAGTGAAACTTTTAAGTTCACTTGTTATCTTGCATCATTTTCTTGGAACTAGAGTAGGAGTGCAACATATTATTTGGTTATGAATCATTTCTTAGATGTTGATTTGTTTTTTTCCCAACTTGGTGAACTCAAGACTTGTACTGACTTCATTTTAGTTGAGTAAATTCGGTTGCAGAGTTACCACTTTCAAGGGAATCAACTTTGTTGATTTTATTAATAAATTGAATTTATAAAATGTTAGCCCAATGTAGATAAACATCAATGGAACATTTTAAAATTAGGGAAATAACATTAAGAGGGGAATATTGAGAAATGAAAGTGCTGTTTTGAAAATGCTACCCTCTCTAGATTTGTTTTTCCACTAATTTGCTTTGAAAGTTGTTAATTTATTCAAAAATAAAGATGAATAGTTAGTCCTTTGTGGTGACATTGTGGTGATAAGAGAGTTTATTTTGTTGTAAATAAAAGCAGTAGTGTGTCTCACTATGTTTTAAGGCTACAATGGAGTCTTAAAATGCGAAAAATTGACCAAAATTTTGATTTTTCAGTTTTTTCTTAAAATTAATCTCTGAACTGTGCGTAATTCATAGCAAAAAAAAATTCAATTCGTACTATTTTTACCGAAGTTATAAGCTATTCTTTCAGTATTCTGTCAGTACATTTGTAACCAAATGTTTCATTTAAATGCATATATCTCAGAATCGTAAAATTTAAATTCATGCGTATCTTCCAAATGCTCCCTGCAGTTCAATATATGTTTAATCACTCTGAGTTTTTTTCAGCTTGATCAAAATATACAAATAAAAAAAAGTTGGGGAGCAAATTTTCAGTATTCTCATTTCTTTTTTTTTAAATCAGCTTTAAATCCAAATTTTATTGACGTTTTTCAGAAAAATTGGAAATTTTAACAAGAACTCAATTTTTGACACATTTTTCCCTAAATATTGTGGTTAATGAAATTTTGCTCCCCAACTTTTCTTTAAGTATGAAATAGGCATCTAGAAAAATTGAAAAAATCAAGTTTTTAAAAAAATTGGTCTGCATGGAGTGGTTTTTGCGGTTCAAATATTTACGATTAAAAAATACAGTATTCTCTGTATTTCAAAAACTATTCAGAAATTTACAACAAAACTTTATATATTACTTTCCCTCATAAGGGTCTAAAACTCATAAAAAATTCAGAACTGTATCTTCAAAATTGAAAAAAATGATTTTCATACTCCATTGTAGCCTTAAACATACTCATTACAAAAACTAAATTTGAAATTTCAATTTGCTTTGCTTTTCTGCACACAACGAAAGGAAATTTGAATTTTAAATGATTTAGTTCTTTTAATGGTTTCATTTGAAAGTTATTTCTTCATAATGCAGTTATTTTTATTTAAAGCAATAAATTTCTAATATTTTTGTTTCACCAGTTAGATTTTAGTTGTGTAAGATAATTATTATTGTTTTCTGTTCTAGTTTTCTGGCATAAACTATTTTTGAGTATAAGCAAGTCCTGCAGATTCATTCAAGCTTTCTGAGTGATGTAACTAGAAAGGTGTAAATATATAGAGATCTCTATTTCTTTCTGTGAAATTCAAATCATTTTCTGTGATACTGTGTTGTACATTTAACACAATACAAAAGAAGAAAAAAAAAAAGGAAACTTAACAGTATGAAGATTTTAAAATAATTTGTACAAAAGCACTTCATGCATGCCATATGTTTTTTATATTTGTTAACAAACTTGTTAAATACTTCAAGATATTGTTTTTAATGCTCTTCCTCTGAGTTTTGTGGAACTTTTGTTAATTGTACAAAATTTTTAATCATTTATTGTTTGTTCATTGCTTATAAATTTGTCTTCTATTTACATATCATTTTGAATGACAAATTTTCTTATTAATAATACAAAATAAATTACTTTTTATGTATTTTGTTATCGCTAAAATAAACTGTTATACACTTGTTATGCTGTAGTTTACTTTTTTTCAATTGATGTTAAGCCAATACTTCTTTTAAAAAACCGTTATAAAAGTCAGGGGCTTCATTTGAAGTTTTTCCAGGGGGGGGGGGGCAAAGAGTCCAAACACGATGCAATTTCATCGGAAAACATAAAAACCACGCCCACTTATATGTAAATAAATTAATTTCTCAAAGTCGGGGGGGGGGGGAGGCAATTGACCCCCCTGCCCCCAAATGACGGGCCTGATAAAAGTCTTAGTTTTTTCATCTTAATAGTGGCATAGCAAAGGGGATGTTTTGGGGATAAAATCCAGAGGCCTTGGTTTTTACATTATTGCCAATCCTAGTATGGCACTTGAAGCACATGTAAAGACTTTTGACCGGAAATCCCCCGCTGGAAAGTAATTCTGGCTACCCTAGTGCATCTTAATCGTTAAAGTAAATCTTTTTCTCATGAATATGTAACGCGTGTCCTAAAATTCACTTTGTTTCTGAATCTCTTTTTGTAGCTCTTTCTAAACAGCATTACATTGGTAATGAGATGATTTATTGTTATAAAGTTTTGCTCTCATGCAATGTTAAGGTATCTTGTGGACCCTACAAATAAGGATTTTTGAAGTTAAATTAATCTTTATGTACAAATTGATTACACTGTGCAGCATGAAAAATGCTTCTAACACTATTTCAGCTAATTCTGATGTAAAAAGACCACCTGAATCTAAATATGACCACAATTCTATAGTTTTGTTGAAAATGTGTATAAATTTAAATCTACAATCTTAAATCAGAAATATCAAGCTATATTTTGTATTTTTAGAGAAAAATATTTAAGTTGAGTATTAAAATTATTTTAGTTCATGAGAAATGTGTAAAAAATCAAAATATTCTCAAGATCACTTGACAAAATATTTTTATGATACCACTTACATATTCAAACAACTTAAAAATCTGTTAACAAATAAATGCTTAACACAATACAAAACGGCTTAGTTGCATGCAGAAAAAATATGTTAAATAATTTATCATTAGCTTTATTCCATAAATTTATGATAGCTTAACATTCAATTCTGATTCTTATCAACACACAATATTATTAAAACATGACAGGAATGTTATAGTTAAAATTTATAATCACAGCATTCTTATAATAATTGATTTTAGTATGAACTCTTGAATAATATACTTTAAAAACTTAAGCATGCTATACACTTATCAATTTTATACATAATATATTTTTGTGTGGGTATTTAACAAGCTCTAAAATAAGTACAATAGCCACTTTTACACCAAAATTAAATGAATTACGTTTGGATCAATCTGTTCAGGACAAACTTGCAATCAATTATGTTCAAGTATAGTCAGGAAGTAAGATAAATATTTGCTATTAAAAGTGCAAAAAACTTTCCTAGTATTTCCATTCGCTCCAAATAGTTGTACATACTTTAGTTCAAATATTGTGAACTAGCTTTTCAAAATCATTTCTTATTTTAAACTATTGAACGTTTTCTAAAATCTTTTATAGATTGAAACTTTGTTCATTCT
The DNA here is from genome assembly GCA_038373865.1 of Uloborus plumipes. Classification (NCBI taxonomy): domain Eukaryota; kingdom Metazoa; phylum Arthropoda; class Arachnida; order Araneae; family Uloboridae; genus Uloborus; species Uloborus plumipes. The sequence continues at coordinate 18,010 of JAXGGA010012369.1, read as the reverse complement.
TCTACAGTTCCTTTACAAAGTTATATAAAATGTATTGAACTTTCATAAATCCCTCTATTAAAGAAATGTTTTTTGTTAATCCAAACCAAACTGTAAAAAAAATATATATATATTTTTGTTCACCCTACTTGACAAATTTCTATTGGTTTAAAAGTATTCTATTACCTGCTTTCTATTGTGAACTAAGTATGCAGTGAATCATGTTAAATCAAAATCCAACAGAAGGTACAGTGAACTCAGGGGGGGGGGGGGTTGACCCCCTGATTTTTATATATAATACAAATCCTCATACAGCTGTTTTTAACATGACTACTATGATTCCCTCCCCCCTCAAAGGTAAATCTTGGTGTGCTAGAGAGGTATAATAAACAAAAATGCTTCCTGACTTGTTACTTGAACTTGCTCAATGGAAATATTAACATACTTCTATTTGAATGATGGCATTTTAAATATGCTTTAAACGAAGGCAGTAAACTTTATTCATAACTCTTCTGACTAGTAATTATCAGATAAAAGCTCTACTATATTGCAATCTATGGCACTAATACAATTAACAACAAATTTTAACACATAAAAACTCTGAAAATATAAACAACTGCTTTTGTATGTACATTGATCTTTGGCTTAAAGTATGTGTGTATAGATACAAATATATGAACATTTTCTGGACAAGACCAAAATAATGTGTAATTTTTGAATTTTATGGGCAGACTAACATTTTATCTACTCACAAAACATCAAAATGTTAAGAAACACATCCAATATTTATACATGAAGTAACACAAGTTTCTTCAACTACAATTTCAATGACGGTGACCACAGAATAAATTTCTCCAGCTTCAAAAATATAAAAGCTGATGTTCTCAAACTGAACCATTTTAGCTTAACTATTTGTTTACTAACATCTCCGGCGCAACATTTTCAATAATTTGCAAATGCATGTGTATGTAATATGTACAAAAACAAATGAATTTTTCACTTAAAATTTATGGTGAATTAGAATGCAAAATGCATTAATAACAGTATAATTCTCAAAAATTGATATTTTCACCATTTAAAAACACTATAAAACTTTGAGATAAATTTTAAGAAATTGTACACACATACAATTATGTAAATACAACCTTTTTCCAAATTGCAAAAAAGTTAACAATTTTTGTTAATCTGAAATATCAACAACATTTAGCAGATACAGTTAATGTTATAAAAGCTACAGGACAACTATAATAGATAATAAACATATTATCAAAAAGGTTTTTATGTTTCTTTGTCATTTATCAAAATCATTTTATATGTTCTAAACTGTGTTCTTCATAAGCTCAACATTATAAATGATTCAAGATAGCTACCATATAAAGTTCAAAATTTTGAATCTTGAAACTGAAAACAAAAAGGGGTAGAAGTGATATACCAAACAATAAACGAAATAAATGTTAGTGAAATAAGCTCATAACTTTTTGCAAAAGATAGAAGTAAATATCCGTAATTGTTTGATGATTCTTGCTTAGAATATAATAATACAATAAACTATTAATTAGTTGACTTGCGCCTACTTGAATATTTTCACCTCAACTAATCTTTTCTTTCAAACAGGAAAAAAAATTGGTTCTTTGTGTAATAGCCTACTTTCAGAAAATCTAAACCTTCATAGGAAAAAAATGTCTTGATTTCTTTCAAATATTTTACAAGTAAGCTTAAATTTTCTGTCTAATACAAAAAAATGTATTATAATTTAATAATATTATTTAACTATCTGTTATAAAATATGAGTAAAAAGCATCTTTATATTTTTACTTGCTTCCTGTTTTCTTTTATTCTTGCTCTGATTATGTTCCAATTGATTTGATTTCAGGCTGTTATAATCAATAAAAAATGAGTTTTTTTTTTTTTTGAAAATGATGCAAAAGCTTTTCCAACATGTAGCACAAAAAAAAAAAAAAAAAAGCTGTATTGTGACTTTTTTTTTCTAAATTGTTTTTAAAAGGTTTTTATTAACTTCAAGGGAAAAAAATGCACAACATAAAAAAGCTGAACACTTTTCTAAAAAGGAATCTATGAACATCCTTACCCAATCTTATATTATTTGAAATAAATTCTTTTTATATAAATTTAACATTTAAAAGTTTAACAAATATGTTTTAACAAAATATTGAAACTCGTAGTAACATTTGCTGTATAATTTTTTTTTCACATTAAAAATAAATAAAAAGGAAATAGTGTTGATCAGTTCACAATAAAATCTTCAGTGGAAAACTAGTCTAAATTGCTAAATCTACATCACAATTTCTTTCTCAAATGATTTTCAAACTTGAAAAAGAACACATTCTTGAGTAAATACTTTAACACACAACATGTTTGTTTGTTTTTTTTTTTAAATTTTATTATTGTTTTTATAATTATTTTTTAAAAATCATTTAAAGTTAAAACGGTAATTAAATTTTATGTAGTCTGCAATACAAAGTTATTACCTAACGTTAACCTCCAATTCCCTACATATTTTAAAGTGAAATAATAAAAATGCAATGTATAGCACAATCTTACTTAAATTCAGTTTTTGAAGATTAGAATTTGATTTTCAAATTTTTTCCACGAGAGCATTAACATTTATATACATAAAAGTCATGCATCTGAACACATGGCTCAACTGCTTCAAATTACTCAGGGAGACATCGAACAAAAATCATACATGTCTTGAAGATTCTACGTGTATGTTAAAACATTTAAAGAATAAAATATTTTTGTATCGATCCAACTTCTTTTGGTGTCGATTTCAACCAGGGAACCAATTTTGTCCAATGGACAAAATTACATTTAATTAAACCAATTAGACAAAACGTCTATCATGTGACTGAGCTGAAACAATAACAAAATTAAATTTAAGGTATGTAAGATTCAGGCTGGATATCTCTGCATACCTGTATAAATATGGACGTGATATTTAAAAGACATGTCCATGAAAATTAAGACAACTTAATAAGAAATAAACTTGAAGGGGTAGCTATTAAAATTACATCTAGGTTACTGACTATTCAGCAATAATAAAACTTCAACACAACAACATTAAGTACAACCATGGCCAATTAAAAGTAAACATTTTAAAAATTATGTGTTACCAGTAACAAATGACTAGACTTGAAATATTATGCACAATATTAATTTTTAAAATCATTAAAAATACTAATGCAATATATTCATTTATACACTTAACATGTAGTATAACACATTTTACTTTTGAAATTTCAGATAAAATTCCTAAACAGCAAACACTCCATTGCATGGAATTAGTAAATAAATATTACCATTTTACAACTTGGATTTTTTACGTAAGTGAGATAATACAATGAATAAAAAACATAGCATAATACTTATTATTTTTATGCTTTTGATATCAATGCATCAAAATAAATTTTCCAGTTTTATAATTTATTTAAATGCAATGAAATATATTAAAATTTTAATTTTTTTAACATGTATCTACAATATTTCATAAATTTAACACTTACTTCAACTTTTTTTAGTTAACTATTATTTTCTTTAAGTAAAGAATAGTACCTGCAGGGGATAAGAATAATACTTTGGTTAGGAACATGGAACAGGTGTGGATCCAAAGGGTATCATGATTCCCCCTTTTAAGTGACCAAAAAAAGCTTAAAATTGCATTTGATTGCATATCTATTATTATATATATTCAAACATTTAAAAGTTATTTTGAAATCTGATCACGTTTTCTAATGAGTAACCTATTTTGCATTATTTTTAACAGAATAAAACTTTAATTTAAATGCTATTACAAGAAGGTATCACCTAATTCTTGCTCTGCCCCCCACACACACACATACACGAGCTGATACAATTTGGTCCAGAACAAGTTTAAGAAACAAAAGAATAGAGCAATAAAAACAGCTCTGAAACAAGTGGTTAAGCTGCACATTTTATGACATAGCTTTTTGGAAGCAATATAAATAAGTAAACTGTTCACTTGACATGTTCAATACAATAAATTATTCATAATCATTTGAATATTTCATAGTTTTATATTAAATATACAATTTCATTTTTGGGTTTTGGCAGACAAAAACAACTGATTTTGTAAAATATCAAGTTTAGTAACGTGTAGCCACTAATATATACGAGGGGCGGATACAAGGAAGGGGCAATGAGGCGATCGCCCAGCCCTTAAGGCCCCGCCATCAGTAAATTTTAACATTGAAGTTGAAAAAAAACTAAATTTTAGACCAGTTTTAATAATGTTGACGGAAGGAAGTTTGGGCTCCCACTCGGAAATGTTTCGAAATTGAAATCCGAAACATATGTGATCAATATTTGCAAACCACAAAACACAAGATCCGCCCTTGTATATACTCAGTCTGTAACTGGGGAAAAAATAAAATACATGCAGAAGCTCGATTTTTATAGGGTAGATGTCAATGCCATGGTTAACAGATTTTTGTTAGGTCAAAATAGGTTGGTTTAGATTAGTTAGTGAGCTTTAATTTTAAAAGCAGACACTTTAAAAAAGACAGTTTGATATAATTGCATTAAATTTGTATAATTTTTATGACAAGCCAATTAGTTCAGAGAACGGTATTCCTCTAAAACTCAGCACTGTATATATATGCAAGTATAAACATCTTTCAGGTGTTGCAGATATGATACATCAAAGAATTTAATATATTTAACAGTTAAGTATAAATTTGAAGGTTCCTTTATTCTTTAGAAAACTTATTACTGAATGATTTAGAAGATAATTTTTTTTTCTTGTTTAACAATTTGCATCAAAATGAGTATGGGTAAAAATTGAAAAGAAAAGTTTCAGAAGACAAATTCTAAACACTTTCAAGAGTAGATAATTACAAATTTAAACTCAGGAAAATGTTTACTAGACTTAAAATATGTGATTATTTTCCCTTTACGCCATACTTTTTTTGAATTCAATGCATTTATCTTTCAAAACCTGTTCATATGATGGAGGAGGAGAACCACGATCTCCTGTTGAAAAACTGTTTTTAGCTGTAGTGGACACAGATGGGGCATTAGAATCCAAAGTTGTGGTAAGAATGCGCCTAAGAATTTCCGTGTTTTGTATTTCATTCTCACAATTGGTGGGATCAACAGCTGCTTTACACAGTTTGTAAAATATTATTAAAAGTATTTTGAGACCAATGCACAAAACTATCAATATGATCCAATGTAACAAAGATCCTTTGGAGCCTTTAGTGATATAAATGTCCCCAAACGTTAGAAATAGAGCATATGTTTTATGGGATGGATTAGTAAATAAAGTATGGCAATATGAGCTGCATGTGCAGTGCAACTTTTCAAAATTACAAACACATAATTTTTCAATAGCCACAAAGCTTTTACACGCTGGTTTCAAACAATATGGGGCTTTAAGGCCTTTAGGACCTACTTTGATACACATATAGGTATCTACCTCTAGAACAGCATTAGTAATATTGAATTCAACGAGATCTTTGAGAAACATGCATGTATTTTTAATGCATGAGTCGCTTAAACCTCTGAGCGAAGCCACTTCATACCCACCATTGGATAAACAACTTTCATCATTGAAGCAAATTAAGTAGTTATCTGAATTGATGGTCTCAGAAACGCGATTCGGCTTGAAATTGGGCTTGCACTGAAAACTTCCTTGACAATACCGAAGTGTTTGTATAGCTGGAACGAAGAGGTCAGCAGAAGTATTGTAATGAGCATCATCATCCAGATACACTGTACGGTTACTGGGCTCAAATATGCAATCACAGTTATACTTTCTATCGCTTGCATCACAATGCGTATCACCAATTACGAAGGGAATACTTATCACAGTTAAAGAAAAACAAAAATAAATAAATAAATATGGAGGACTAGCGATCATATTTCCAGAAAAAGTCTAGTAGCTTTTATTAGAAAGTTTTCAACATCAACTTATATCTGTCTCATGCACGGCACTAAAACTCATTTTGTATAAAATATAGCTTTAAAATTTTGTAGTTATTGAAAATTTGGCTCCATACTTGCTTTCTGGACATGATCGATTAGTGAAAGCACTTTGTTTACTTCTGTCCATGGAACCTTCAATACAATGACAAGACAATTAGCTTCAAATTGTTGCCAGAAACAAAAGCTAAATTAATCCGTGGCTAATCTTAAGGCAATGGTTGATTCTACGAGGAATTTAAGAAATGTGCATACATTGTACTTTTATAAAACGCTTAAGTTCGAGAAAATACCAGTTTAAAACTTTCACAGCGACATCAAAGACCCTTTAAAAACGGAAAAAAAATACACAGAGTTAAAATAGAGATATCTCTTCTATAGCTCAGTGACTGCAGTAGATGTCTCTGGCTCTGATGAAGTGAAATGCTAATGCAGAATGTTTGTTTTGTTTTGACGGTTGCGATTGCGGAAGTATCGTATATAAATATTTTTAAAAATCTTTTCGTATTTTGACAGAATTCTAGTTTGTATTTGTTTAATGGAGCTTTCCAGCTTTGTTGCTAGCTGTTTTAGTTACTCAGATGATTGCTAACAATCCGTAATGTCTGTTAAGCACTTTAACAGATCCAATAATGGTTTTTACGATATTTTTTCGTCTATATTGTTAATTATAATTGTTTTCACAAGCATTTATTCTTTTCCCTGTGGAGCTCAAAAATTAACTCACACTACGCACAATGCAGCTCTTGATAAGAAACAATCATTTACGCAACGTCTGTTCAAAAGAAGTTCCGGGAAACGTTGTCATAACACCACGGAATGTGCATCAGACTTGGAAGGAAGTATATGCATTCAAAATACATGCGTATGCCCTCAAGGGATTTTGCCTAATAGAAAAGGTACCATCGGCTGTTTTCAAGTAGGAAAACAGTTGGGGAACTTTTGCAACATATCTGCTCAGTGTGGTGAAGAGCTCAATTGCAAAAATCATGTCTGCCTTTGCCCTGAGGGTTTCCAGTTTTTTCATATTCAAGGAGCTAACATGTGTCTGTTGTGGCACAAACCAACGCGATACATCGATCGTTGTCGTACAAACGAAGACTGCATTCGGCAAGATGTTAATACAGTTTGCAAAAAACATTTTTGCCGATGTAATGACGGATATCAATTATTTGAAACTATGCTATTTGGTAGAAAGCAAAAATGCTTCAAAACATTCAAGCAGCAGTGCCACAACTCTAGCGAGTGCTCAAAAGTAGCCGAGACACCCGACCAGTACTGTATGTGTTTGTACGGTGTGTGCCACTGCTTGACGGATGTTAATTCAACTTCACTGGACATCCCGATGTGGGCAGAAAAGCCCAACTGGTATCAGAGATGGAAAAAAGACCTCATTCTTGCAACTAGATTGTTGTTCATCACTGTTATTCTTTTCTTTGTGCCATGCTTCATCTATGTAACACTTGGTGTCCGTGAGCGCAGCCGACAGCTATTCTCCCAGTTTGTGCAGCCGACAAGGAGCCCCGCTGTCCATTATTCTCAGAGAAGAATGAGTCAGTTAAGACCGCTAAGGTCCTACAGAGGCTTGGCCGACGTCGGTGCGGTTCCCAATAATCGAGGAGAAATACATCGTGTTGAGATATCCCTGTACCCCAACGGGATTAACTCCCGATTGGTCGACTCGAGACCTAGACTGTTGCCTCCATTGTACTTTTGTGAGTCAAACAGAGATCTTCATAGTCAAGAGTCGGACAATGCAAAGGAAGAAGATCCACCTCCATCGTATGATGAAATTATGCGCAGAGAAATGTATCCTGAAGTACCACCACCCTCATATCGCGAGATATAATCGTATCGTTTTCCCTCCTACTCTATCACGTTGCTGTTTAACATCTTTTTGTATTATTTATTTTCTCAATTTTGAATGGCTTAAAGTGTAAGATTTAAAATGTTATTTAAAGTAGCATTGGTATTAAAATAATGGTCTAACAAACACAAAGCCAGAATGTAAATGAACATTTTATTCCTATGATAAGCCTATGAGTTTGAAACTTCGAATGATTTTAACACCAATAATATCATTAAACTTATTGCCTAGATCCTTAACTATTTGTTTTACTATTAAAAGTCTAAATATTTATAAGCTGAATGTAAAAATAATCATTCTATATTATTTTTTTCAAAATCTAAATGATTTTTTTTTAATGTTAATGCAAACATAAATTAAAAAGATGAAGATTCAAAAGTATCTTTTTACTGAACAATTTTAGGCAGTTAAAATTAATAGCAAATTTTTTTTTCTAAAATTAATATATTTAACATTTGACAAGAAAACACGTTAAAATAAATTGTTAAAAGTTGTCCTCTTCAAAATAAATTTGAATAGTTACACAACAGAATGTCAACTATAAAAGCTATTACAGCTTGTGAACCATTTTGAAATGGTGCATTTCAAAATTGAAAAGCAACTGCTTTCCTATATTGATGGAACCAGTGAGGCTATCTGAAGAGGTGGCAGCTCCTATGACCAGGGCTGCCGAGAGCCAAGGTAAGGCCCCATATGAAGTTGATGACCAGGCTCTCCTCCCCTCATAAAACTTATGAAATTTATGTACTACTCCGACTCCCAGCTGAACTCATAGTTTCGAACTAGGCTGACATGCTTTTGTTGGCTCTGCCTGCGACAAGCATTTTTCTGTGCTTGGAGAAGGTAATGTAAATAAGTTAACATGATCTTAACTCTATATTGTTGCGTATAAATGCAAATTTTTCTCTTTATCTTGAATGCTTTCCGTCCCTTAATGGTTTTTTTTCTTTGTTCCTCACCCTTTTAATTCTCTTGATTGTCAAATAAAAGAAAATTTTTTTATCACATTGAAGTTGTTTTTCCAGACTCATTTTTTTCATGAAGACCTGTGATTGGCCCGGTGAATAAATATGTAAAATTAATTTTCAAATGCAATCAGTTTTGGTCTTTATTAGATGATTTACTTTGTATATTTTGTCAATATGCTATCACTTTTCATCATTGAGTTTCTTGAAAAACATTTTATAGTTGGATTCGTATACTAGCAATTATTTTCACAAGCTCGTTGCAATCACAAAAGTTTGAGCTTCAGAGATCATTTCAACTTTATTGACTTGTGAAATTTTTAGACCGAGAATTCACCAATATCTTCATTTTTACGACATTGGGAAAATAAGTACTTTTACAGTATTTGATTCATTAAAACTGACACCTAGGTTGATTGATTGCATTTTGATTCAGGGTTTGAATCTTATTACCAGATGTCATTATGAAGCCTAGATTTAAGTTCTTATTTCTAACACTGATATATAGGGAATAAGTTCTTTTTGTGACATACTAGCGAAATAAATTGTGATTCTACCCTGATATCAGACGTTTTAGTTCTGGGGAAAAGATGAGAAGGATGCTTATATGTGCTTATGAAGGTCTCCTGTGGCAGATTCGATTTTGAAACTCTACCTTCATTTCAAACCTAAAAGAAAAAAGTATCAGTTCATTTGAGCCTAATTTAAAAAATTTTGCTTTGTCTGTAGATTGTAATGTGATTAAAACTGAGAACTTTATTTATTATTTCATAGTTAAATATTTGAAATGGCTATTTTAAAATGTTTTAGTATTTATTTAATCAGTAAGGATTTGATAAAAAATTATGTCATTTCATAATATTTGAGTTTTGGAAAAGCTGAAATGTGTTAGTTAGAAAGGCTTGGAAGTCATTACACCTGTTGTTCATTGCCATCATTGAACAAAAAACCTGCCCACTTTTTTGTATAAAGTAGTCAATTTATATGCCTCAACTTCCCCCTATTTTATTTATTTATTTATTTTGTGTGGGGAGGGGGTGAAATTTTGCTATTTACTCACAATTAACTCCTTTTTTTCTGTTTGTCTGTATGTTTGCTTGAGTTTTGTATTTAATTCACATAGTTATCTACAAATGCTAAATTTATCTTAGTAAAGTATTTTAGTGACACTAATTTGTTGTCTTTAACTTTCAGAAAAAATAATTTCGGGACATGTGTGATTTGTATCTAATTTTTTTTCCAATTTTATATTTATGCAAAAGCAAATCTAGCTTTTGGTCTTGGAAGTGGTCATTTCGTGAAGGGCAGGCCTCATAAATTTTTGTACTAGAAAGGGGTTTGGGGCAAATTATGTGTTTTCCAAATTATGTGTCTTAAAAATGTCGCTTTAAACTATCTTTGGATGCCTAAATGGGGTAAGAGGGGTCATGACCTCCCTGCTCTGGATCTGCGACTATATTTATGGCATTTTATCGGTTTGAAAATAAAAAACACTTGTTGAACTTTCATTTGCTAGGAAGTTAGAATTTTTGTAAAAAGTGCAATGTCTCTCACTTTAACCAAAATTGCTTGGGATGTCGGAAATAGTATGAAATGAAAAGATACATATTAAGAGTTATTTCTAAGTAGGTAACATTCGATTATTTTTAACAGACTGAACTGACTTACAAAATGAAGATTCAGTTTCATTAAACGAGGCAATATTTGCCCTTTTTTTTGCCTTTATTGTCATGTAGGATTGTATAACTTACATCTGTAAAAAAGCTTTGCTGTCTATCTTTTAAGTACTTCCGGTTTTTGTTTGTTAACGTTATAGTAAATTGTTATGGTATTAGTAATTGAACGTAATTTTTACCCCATGTTGTTTCTAATGCTTAATTTTGTTAAGCTGTGATGTATGAGAATGTCTCTGTAAATAATTTACAGCTGCGATCAACCTATAGTCAGGGCAAACCTAACCTCTAGCAGTGTACAATATGTTTAGACTAGTAAGGTTCCGCCACACGGAAATAGTTCACCTATAATTCGTTAACAGTTCACTTTTAAAACTCCTTTTCCGTGGAAAATTTTTTCAAATAACTTTAAAATTGAGAAGTCTACGTCAGAAATCTTCAATCAAAACATAATACACTCCATAACAAAAAAGCTGACACTCTTAATTGGGCAATTCCTTCTTGGTGCGTTCGATTTTTTTGTTATAGAGTATATTTTGTGTTTTTAAGAAAAAAGAATTAAAATCTTAATATTACGTCATGTTATCTTCTGACCAATAAAATTCTTAGTTCGCTTGGTGAGAATTGGGTCATTTAAATTTTACTGCAATCTGCAGCCCTTGTAAAATCTTTGCCGCGAAAGAGAATTGTTAGAATAAAAAACAATATAAAAAGTCAATTTATTAGCGAAAATTTTACAATTTGGCATTCAATTCTATTTTAGTATATTTTAACGTTATTTAACTGCTTGTTTTATTTATTGATTTATTCTGCATTTTAACGGTATATTTGAATTCACAGTCTTGTTTTGTTCAATGGCTTTCTTTGTTTAAATTTTTATTAAATCGACGAAATAATATATCGTATAGCTAAACAAGTAATAGTGGAATTGAATGAAATGAAAAACAATCACCAAGATTAAAAGGCCTTTGCATCGCGTTCTCGTAACGGACAAGTACATAATGAGTGTTAAGAGATTCTTATTTTAGATGTTAAATCTCATCTTTAGCATTTTGTTTGTAATTGGGAGTCAAAAGTCATTAAATTTGTCTCCTGCAAAAAAAAGCAAAAATGTTCGTGTTTCTCATTGCATGTAATATTTCTTGAGGTGGAGCAAATAATAGCCAATTATGGTAAACCAGAAAAGGAAAAGAGCTGTGATACGTTAGAAATGTTGCGAAATGGTATGATACGGCTCCAGTAGCTTCTACAATGCTGCCAGGTTAGCTTTGCCCCGATTATAGTTGCTTTATATGGAGTTGAGTACAATTTCTACATAATACATTTTAAATAATCTTCTCTTCACTTAATAATTCTCTTTTAAGTAGCTCAATTTTTTTTTAATTATTTGAAAGTTCATCATAATGTATTTTTTTCTTTTCTTTTCTTTTCTTTGTTTTAAATAAAGTAGTCCATCTTTATAAAAGTTTAAATATTTCGTAGTGGAATTAAATAATTGTTTTAAAATGGTTGTCTTATAGCACATCTTTAAACTTTCCATTTTTTCAGTGTCTAAAAATAAAAAACAAGTTCCATTAATATTAGCAATTCAAATGAGCTTTCATAGATGCATTTTCACGAATCTAACTTTCATTTAAAGTCAGAAAGCCTTATAGGAAAGTTATGCCACGTCTCACTCACTTTCATAGTGTCACTGAAAGTTATTCACTATTGTTTTATTATTATTACTATTATCATTATTGTTATTGAACTAAAATAATCTTCTAAATGAATAAATTTTTTGCTTTTCTGTTCGCCTTTTTCTTTTCTAGGAGAATCATCATTTGTATAAACTTCAGCTGCTAAAATCACCAAAGTAATTACTGACGCAAATTATTCGATACAATTGTATGTTCAGTTAGATAGTGTGTTTTATTTGCTATTTAATAATATTCAATTTGTATTGAAGACTGTAATTACTTATAGTTTTTATCTTTAATCTCCAATTTCAATTTCAGAAATTGAAAGAAGGCTGAAAGTACTCCATTATTTCTGAAAATTTGAAAGATTTTGCTTTTTTTTTTCTTTCTCTTAGTGAAGACTCATATTGTTCTTATGCTGTTCTGTCATACATCTGTATGTGAAATTATTCTGTGAATACCATTTTTAAAATGTCTTTTCTCAGCTTAGTTAAATTTTCACATGGTTTTAATGTCTTAATTTGGTCACTTATTCATGAGTAGTAATCCATTTTCTGCTATTAGTAGTAACTCTACTTAATTTTGTTTTATTTCTGAATTGAATGACACAGGATTTAAACTTTAGGGAGAGATTCGTCAGGTGTTGTGTCCTTCGTGTATGTGAAAATATTTTCATTGATACAAAATATTTTTTTCAATTTGATGTGCACAATTGTTTTAATTTTTTTCATCTTCAGAAGTGAAGATGGAACTGTCCTTATTTTATGATGGAAATACATATTATTTCAAGTAATTTAATTTTAAGTCTTTGTTCTCTCCTTTTGTTATATATATATATATACTGTAATGCAACAAATACACAAACTGAACTAAACATAACAAAGTCACAAAGGTTATAACGTTAGTCAAGTGATTTTTGACAAAAATTGAGTATCTTCTTGTAAAATCAGACAATTTGTACTAATAATTAAAAATACTCTTATTTACTAATTATTAATTCTGAAACTCATTTCATGTGTTAAAAAGCTTTCTATTTTGTGTGATTGAAACGTAGCAATCGCGCGAAAAATTATGTAATGATTTTTCCTCTAAAAATTTATCAAAATTCCCGGTTTTCTTCCCTCATTTCAATCCCTCCTTTTCTTCAGCAGCGTAGAATAAATAGCACATGCGCTTTTACTTTCCTTGACTATTGCATCGGTAGAATCAGGTTATAAATTTGTATTGGTTTATGGTAAGTGCATCAATAATGATAACATATCGTCATATTTTTTCTATATTTTCCACGTGAGAATATAGAGATTTATCTTTGTAATTACTCTAAGTGTCAAGATTGCAAAAACTTATCTTTATATGATACTGTTGAAACTGTAAAAGTATATTTATTTTTTTGTAAGTGAAATCTTTGCCAATTTATCTGACTATTTTAAATGGCGATATTACTAATTAAAACGTACGTCAGTTTATACGTTACGCTATGATTTGGTACGTATTTTCATCCCCTTCTCCCCTAATTCTATAGTTTTAACACTTTCCGGTCTAAGCCTGAGCTCAGCTCGGGGTGCCGTTATTGTTGAAGATGACTAAGCCCGAACTCAGCTCGGGGGTCAAATTTGAGCTACTGTAGCTATGAAAATACGGGTTTTTTTCGTTCCAATCCTCTGTGGATATTATCTATGAACCTTTTACTTTCTTAAAAAATATATGGATGGCACCACCAATCAGAATTAACTGCAGGAGATGCTATAGAATCGAGGCTTATACGAACTTATTGCGAACCATGTGGTATTGCTCTTTGTGCAAGTCCGTGTCTTGAAATGGACCACACCAAAGCATATTTTGCAAAATAATGTATATTTGAAAATTAAATCTTTTTTTAAATATTTGTTCAAGATTTGGGTAAGTTTTTAATTAAATTTGTGCATATTTTCATGGTCAAAAATGATATTTTCCTATGCGGAACTTTTTTTTCAAGTTCCAAACATGCATTTTTCGACAATTTCTTACTAAATATTAATTGTTGTTTCACTTAAATAGGTCTTTCATCATGAAAAAAAAAACTTTGAAGTATTCAATGAAATTAAAATTACCAACATTAACTTTTCCCCAGTATTTTTTAAAAAATCACGAAAAGCGACAAAAACCCCCAGTCTGGAGGGAGATGCGCGGTCGAAAAGCCTCAGACCTGAAAGTGTTAAAAAGAGAGAAAAGAAAAAAAAAAAAAAAAAGCGTAACAATGAAGTAAAACACAGCAGTTTGTGAAATTATAATTTGCTTTTTCTTTTGATTTAATTAAATATCTTTTTATGAAAACCATTGTATCATTAATGTCCTCGTATATGTAGCTTTCTTGTAAAGAATTTTTGTTTCAAAAATTTAAAATGCATTGCTTTGCTTACTGTAATGACATGTGATTGCGGTATTTATTCATGTATATAAATTTAGCTTTTTTTCTTATCATTAACTATTCATCATTGTTGAAATATTGTATTCTTATCATATGGAAAGTTATTTATTACTTGAACAATAAATTGTTTTAAAATACACTTTTGGTCACTATTACTAATTGTTGTAATAATATTTTTTCATGAAAAATAATTATATTGATCCTTAAATAACTAACGATTTGCTTCATAGAAATTTTGTGTATACGATACGTTGAAAATTTTCATTAAGCTCTCAGTGCTGCTTCGGAAGTGGAGCTAATAATTTGCGGATTTGAAAGTACTGCGAAGCCCCACTACCAGCTTTTACTACTCACACAGCGATTACCCGGATTGGGATTGCGTAAAGATGTCGTTGGCTCAGTCCCAAATCATTTAAAGGTTTTCTTAGAGCCGCTCTTAGGTTTTCTCTTTGAAGCCGCAGGCATTTATTTCGAACAAATAACAATGTTTGGGTAGAAATTGAAAATTTCAATGCGAAAAACAGAAACAGCTAAATGTTTTTGGAAAAGAAAAATTGCTCAAGAACGTCTTGACATTTTCATTAAAAAAAAAAAAAAAAAATGAGAATAAATCTAAAAGGGTCTCTGAATCTTGTCCCTTCCTTTTCCGTCACCAAAAGTGGTCTAAAATTACGTCTGAAGTTGCGTTTGTGAAGCTTCAATTGGGTGACTTTTATGAGGAAGAGGAAGAATACGAACCTTATCTTTTTCCATAACATCAATCAAAGATGGCCTACAATCGCATTTCTACTACTTCAATTTTAGAATATTTCCGAACGAAACAGGTTTTGATTGATTTTCAATGCTTAGTCCCCCTCACATTCTGGTTTTAAAATTTTGATCACAAAGGTTTAGTATTTTTCATTGCAAAAGATGTCTAGGAGACGGCCCCAAACTTCCCTTCCCCTATGTCCTAAATTATCAAAAAGCATCTATTGCGTAGCTTCAATATTGAAAATTATTTGAAAATTCTCTGTCTCTGAAAGGGAAGAAGCATGTAGGTTCTATGTTGTTGCTTAGTTTAGAAAACAAAGGGGCTCTAGCAATAACAGCGCCATCTAGCGATTACAGCGGCATTTATAAAATATATCGAAATTGGTATACGTCTACGTCAGTAGGCGGAGTTTCAGCCTTTCAGCTACTGAGTTTATATTTGAATATGTGCGCGACGAAACGTGATAATTAGAAAATTAGCTTCTTGCGTAATCAAGTGACAAGTGGCAAACTTGCTTTCGTATAAATGTTTACAAGTTATTTTCGTAAACATTTCGATCTCTTTTTCTTTTTTCGTTCGCTTTAAAGTTTAGGTAAAATAAACAGCAATCTCTTAATAGTTATTCATATTGCATAAAATGTTTTGATTTCTACTTCTTTTGTTCATAAGTTGATTTATTATTAATTCTCTTGAACAGCAAGAAATGTCTTTCTGCTCTTGGGTTGCTAATGAAAAATATCGTGATACATTCAAACCAGGTATGTCCTCGTACTTTCTGCGTTGTAAGATTACTTTTCTACAAATTAATGCTTGTGCCTGCGATTCAAAATTTAAAGTAATTGTTTTTAAAAATGTAGTGTCAAAAAACGTATTAATTTACACCTAATATTGATCTCAAATGTTGCCTGCCACAAATAAACTCAACGAGTTTGTATACTATACTTATAAATTCCTTTCTTTTAGGGGTTTATGTTTGTGCACAATGTGAAAACGAGCTATTTGAAAGCCGTACGAAATATGAGCACTTTTCTCCTTGGCCTGCATTTACTGACACAGTGCATGAAGATAGTGTGGTGAAAAGGCAAGAGAAGTTTAGACCTTCTCTCACATATAAGGTAAAAATGAAAAAAATCTGCACATGTATATCCTCTCAATTGGTGTTGAATGTTTGTAGGTATTTTTTGTGTTAGTTTATATCATTTAGTCTTTGGCAAAAGAAACTTTGATTTCCATAATTTGTTTCCTTAACAGTGACGCATTTACTATGTCACAATTCCAAGGGGCCGCAAAAGTGATTTTAAAAACGCACATGATAAATAGTTTACATCACTCTGATAGCAGGGCTTCCAATACAGTCGCATTTTTTGCGAAGTGCTATATAAATTGCGAATATGAAGCAAGGCATTTTCACTTTTTTGCTGCAATATAATAAGAACAAAAGACAATGCACAATCCCAAAGAAGAAGCTAGCATGGCAATATCTAAATCTTATTATAAATCGTAGACAACATGTATAAAATGTTATTAATGTCAACAATATGCCCCCCATGTCTTAATACACATTAAAGTATTTTATTGAGATAAACCTGAAACTGTATGCTACAAGAAGGTTGATTTTATCATTTATTATTTCTGCACAAATTCGTAACAATTTATGTTATATTTCTTCTGATCCTGTTTTGATAAATTTTGTGAATGAGTACAGTCAACTGTCTCAAATCTACTCATCATGTGGATTTCAAGTCATCGATTTGTTTATATATTAATTGCAATTGTCACCATTGCTTTCAAATTAACAATTACTCTCATGTAAAAGAAGAATATGTCATAATCACCAATAGAACTATACTTAAAAGCAAGTTTTTGAAACTTATTTCAGATCATTATTTTACAATTTTTAGACAGTTCTTGCCTTCTTGAAAATTTTCCTGATGATTCATGTTCTATTTAAGAGTGCCACTGCAAAACTATTGTAGTTAATAGCTCCTATGATCACAAGGGTGGATCTATAAATATTTCAAGGAAGAGCAATTAATTTTATTAGGTATTTTTTACTACGCATCTTGGTTTACCTCAAATGTTTTGGACTTCAATTGCGAAACGTGTCCTGAAGCGAGCCCTAAACATCTCTTCTGCTAGCATCAAACTCGTCTAAAAATGCCTTTTGAGTCCCTACAGGAGGGGCAATCACCCCTGTCGCCCCTCCCTTATATCTGTTCCTGTATAATCAGATAGGATATGAATGGTGAAACTGGTCTTTAAAATAACTGAGCAATATGTCTTATTATATTATCATACTAGCCGGGTACTTGGCCCTGCCCGGGCTTCTGCCGGGTATGGTGTTTTAAAGACACTTGTTCATGAATTTTTCAACATTAAAGTGCATATCTATATACACTATGGCTACTTCTGTAAACAATGGCAATTTTTTTCTGTCTGGACAAACTAAAAAACTGTATTACACACCTTAAATACAAATGCAAGCTACAAATAATGTTTAGGTAAATCGGAAATGTTATAAGCTTGGTACAAGGTGCGGCGGAGAAACTTACAGACTTGAAAAGTCAACTAAGGGAAAAGTACTTCATGTATTAGTTTACTACTTTTTATAAGATATGGTACCCATTCTGAATTTTTATATTAGTTAGATTTAAAAACTACATTGGGAAGAATGGCGGCCCCTGTTAATGATGCACTTATCTACCCTAGATTTGAAGTTTTGTTG
>JAXGGA010012368.1:0-38977 GCA_038373865.1 Uloborus plumipes | reverse complement strand
CTTCCCTTGGGGTTGCATTCGAATGTTCCAAGGGGGTGCTTTACCCCTTTTATGGAGTACTAGCGGTACCCGCACGGCTTTGCCCGTGGTATAAAATTAAAAGTTCATTTGTAAAAAAATGATATAGCAGAAAAAAATACTCTATTTTAGTTATAATTCAACTATAATTCCTTCAAAGTATGATATAAAAATTTGGTATGGACCCTACACTACTTCCTTTTACGTGTAAATTTCTTAGTAGATGCCTTAAGTGCTAAAATAGTGCTTGAAGTGAGTAAGATAACAATTCAAACATTTGCATCCCTAGTTTGCCACGAAACAATGCAAAAAAATGTTTTACAATGATTAATCTCCTAAATATCGCCGATTTTAACATCATTCAGTAGATTTTTCGCAAAATATCGCCAATAGCGCCAAATTGAACCCAAAAAAATTTTTTTTTCGCTAAATTTATTGCCAACTTGGCGATATGTCGCCAAATTGGCGTCAAACACTTGGTGACCAAAAGCTTGGCGAGATATCGCCAAGTGGTCGCGCCAATTCATATCACTTTGGTCTGCATTGAAAGCCCTGATTACCCCATAAAAGGGGTAAATCACCCCCTTGGGGACATTCGAATGCAACCCCAAAGATAGGTGCACAAAAATAAGCCAAAAGAAAAAATAAGAAAAATTTTGTTGCTCACAGAAACCAACAGAAATCTTACCAAAGTTTAAAAGAAGAAGAAAGTTTTCTTTCCTAACTTCAAAAACAAAATAATACATTTTCCGAAATGACATACTTTAGAAAGAACGTTGCAATATCGCAATAAGATAGAAGTAAATATACTGAAATAGAATTGAATGCCAAATTGTAAAAAAGTCGCCAAAAAAATAATTTTTAATATTGTCTTTCATTATTTATTAAATGCAATTATTGCTGCAAATTACAGTCCAACAATAAATAATCACATTGCAAAAGTATATTTGGAGCAATTTTTTCTTTTAAACTCAACTGATCCTAAAAATTTTAAGTATTAGTCATAGAAATTTCGTGCATTATTCTTCACAATGATAATAAAAACAATAAACATCGACAAAGATCAACCACAAACGATAAATTAAAAGCTAAATTCGTTCACTCAAGCCATTTGCTGCAATTTATATTGAAATAAATTAATAATGAAGTAAAATATGTTTTGCAGACGATAAATTTAGAATGGTATCCTGTATTTTAAGGAAAGGACTCGATTTCTCATTTGATTGACAGGTGCCATCTTATCACGGTTTTTAATATTTCATTTGACTAATTTTAATAAGGCTTGGAGTTTGGATTGTTACAAAAACAAATACATTTTTAAAATTATTAAGGGAAAAAGAACGAAATAAAAACGTAACCATGGTAACAACATGAAAAGTTGATTTCCGTTGATAAAATAATTCATTTCATCTCTAATTTCAAACAAATTTTATTCGCGAGCAAAGCCATTTTAGAATCGTTTGGCTTGCTTTACTGAAGGTAAGCCTTGAATTTCGGGATTCTAAAAACAATTGTTACAGCTCTCCTGATGATCGTAGAAACTTCGAAAAAACGTCATTTTGTGCAGAAAATTTCAAGCTTTCGAATGACATAAGACTTGAAAATGTGTATGGAATATTTCTTCCCTATTTTATCGAATTTCCTCTAAGAATTCGAATAGAAAAAGAACGAAATGGAATGTTCGAAAAATCGCTTCGAGGTGCAAAACTACATGCTACAAACTAATTTTGTGCCAAGTGGCATGAAAATCGACCGAACGGTTTTGGCGCTACGCGCGTAACAGACAGACAGACAGAAAGAAAGAAAGAAAGAAGGACAGACAGAACCACCTTCAGCTTTATTATTAGTAGAGAAATCAGTGTTCATTTCAATGCAGACAAAAGTGATATGAATTGGCCCGACCACTTGGCAATATATCGCCAAGCTTTTGGTCGTCAAGCATTTGCCGCCAATTTGGCGACATATCACCAAGTTGGGGAAAAAAATTGCTTTCTTTTTATATTTGGACTCAATTTGGCGCTATTGGCGATATTTTGCGAAAAATCCACTGAATGATGTTAAAATCGGCAATATTTAGGAGATTAATCATTGTGAAACATTTTTTTTTTTGCATTGTTTCGCGGCAAACTAGAGATATAAATGTTTGAGATATAACTGTTATTTTGCTCACTCCAAGCACTATTTTAGCACTTAAGGCATCTACTAAGAAATTTACACATAAAAATTAAGTAGCGTGGGGTCCATACCAGATTTTTATATCATACTTTGAAGGAATTATAGTTGAATTACAACTAAAATAGAGCATTTCTTCAGCTACATCAATTATTTTACAAATGAAATTTTTATTTTATACCACGAGCAAAGCCGTGCGGGTACCGCTAGTAAGTTATAAAGGACATATAAGGTAATAATACCCTATAAATCTTAAACATTAGCTTTGCATTCATGAGCATGCATAAGTAATTGAGTTGTTTGGCACACCGTTTTATTAATTTTACTTTACTAAACACATCAATTCCAGCTTCTGAATTTTTAACCGAGCAGCACTTTTAACTAATCAAGTTCAGCAAACCCTTAATCTAACATATGATAAAATATATGAAAGGGTATAAATCATTCTTGATTAAGATTAAAGTTCGTAATGTGCTTTATGGATAGGTAGAAATTACCTTATTTTAAACTGAGTGCTCCAGAGGTTAACCTAATGTTTGTGCATCAGTTCATTAGCTACGATACGTTACTTGAACGAAAGGCGCTTTAGAAAGTCGTTTAATCTGTTCAGCTTCATTACCTGCTCAAATCAACGCTGAGAATAGCTAAGACTTAAGTGACTTATGGTTTTAATGCAACTGCGGTAGTCTAGCAGCTATGCAGGAGGGAGTTTTGGTAGCATCGAAAATTATAAGGCTAGCCGATATTCATTGTAAAAGATAATCTTAGTAAAATGATCTTACTTTTTTTCCATGTTTTCGTCATACCTTTTTTTTTTAAATAAAGTTGATGTTTTAAGTCTTTTGAAATTTGCGCATATTTTGATTCAACGTAGGAAAAGTTTGAAGTAATTTTTCTGTTAATTATCAATACATATTTGCTGTGCTATAGTTTACAATTAGGTTACTGTTTTAAGTACAGTTTTATTAATTTAAATTTACTAAACACATTAAGTACAGCTCCTGAATTTTTAATCAAACAGCACTTTTAACTAATCAAGTTCAGCAAACCCTTAATCTAACGTTTGACAAAATATATCCAAGGGTATCACAAAGCAATTATGATTACGATTAAAGTCCATATTGAGCTTTACGGATAGGTAGAAATTGGTTTATTTCAAACTGAGTGCTCCAGAGGTTAACCTAATGTTTGTGCATCAGTTCATTAGCTACGATACGTTACTTAAACGAAAGGCGTTTTAGAAAGTCGTTTAATCTGTTCAGATTCATTACCTGCTCAAATCAACGCTGAGAATAGCAAAGCCTTAAGTGACTTATGATTTTAATGCAACTGCGGTAGTCTAGTAGCCCTGCACGGGGGAGTTTTGGTAGCATCGAAAATTATATGGCTAGCCGATATTCATTGTAAAAGATAATCTTAGTAAAATGATCTTACTGTTTTCCATGTTTTCGTCATACCTTTTTTTTCCCAAATAAAGTTGATGTTTTTAGTATTTTGAAATTTGCGCATATTTTGATTCAACGTAGGTAAAGTTTGAAGTAATTTTTCAGTTAATTATCAACACATATTTGCTATGCTATATTTTTGTTTAGGTTACTGTTTTGAGTACAGTTTTATTAATTTAAATTTACTTAACACAGTAAGTTCAGCTCCTGAATTTTTAATCAAACAGCACTTTTAACTAATCAAGTTCAGCAAACCCTTATACATTTGACAAAATATATCAAAGGGTATCACAAATCATTCATGATTAAGATTAAAGTCCATAATGAGCTTTATGGATAGGTAGAAATTGGTTTATTTTGAACTGAGTGCTCCAGAGGTTAACCTAATGTTTGTGCATCAGTTCATTTGCTACGATACGTTGCTTAAACGAAAGGCGTTTTAGAAAGTCGTTTAATCTGTTCAGCTTCATTACATGCTCAAATCAACAATGAGAATAGCTAAGCCCTAAGTGAGTTATGGTTTTAATGCAACTGCGGTAGTCTATCAACTATGCACGTGGGAGTTTTGGTAGCGTCGAAAATTAGGAGGTTACCTGAGGGTCATTGTGCAAAAGATAATCTTAGACTTAGCTATTTTTATATCTTCAGTCATACATTTTTTTCGAAATAAAGTTGATGGTTTTAGGCTTCTGCACTGTAAAAAATAAATACGGAAATAAAATGTTTTGTAATAAACTGTAAAACTCCTACTTTTACAGTTTATTAGTGTGCATTTTACAGTTATACTCAGGGCCGTCATTTCAAGTTTTTCCAGGGGGGGGGAGGGCAAAGGCTCCAAACAATTTACAATACATTACAATTTACATTACAATACAGTTTCATCGGAAAATATAAAAAACCACGCCCACTTATATGTAAATACATTGATTTCTCAAACCAGGGGGGGGGGGCAATTGACCCCCCTGACCCCCCTAAATGAGGGGGCCTGATTTACTGTAAAAACTACAGTTTTTTTGCCGCGTACTTCAATGAAATGGTGAATATTTTATTCTGCAAAATATGTCGGCATTTCATTGCAATTATTTCCGAAAAAAAAAACCTTTTATTATTTTCAATTTATTTGAGCGCCGAGTAAAAACAAATCTCAATTAACGTCAATCTCCACCACATTAATTAGCGAACACTTCATTATAAGATGCACCCTCGAAAATAAAGCAAATTATTATTCTTTATTCTCTTTGTCATTGGTTTATTAAAGGGATTTTTATTATTGCCACCACTTGTGTGGTAAAGCAGGAAATAGCTGTCCGAAAATTAATTGGTCGAAGCTGAGGATTTTGAATTTGGAAGAGTTAAAGATTACACTTTTTTGAAGAAGGTACACAAAAGACCGTAATTAACAAGTCTTCACTCTTACGGATTTTTTCTCCAATATAGATGTGTTAATATCATTATGAGTGTATAAGTTAGCGAGATTGAGTGGCAACATATTTTGGGAGCTGTTTTGTAAAAAGGATTTTGAGTTATTCTAATTAATAAAGAAATTAAAATAATAAATGTTGAAAAAACTCCGAACGTTTCTTTCCGTGATTAATTTCCTTCTAGTTTGTTTTTTTGTGCAAAATTTTGCGAGTTTTTCTTTTTCTTTTTTTTCTTTCCTTTTTTTTCAGTTGTTTATCATTGTTATTTTTCACTCATAGAGTTCGAAATTAAATCGATTAACATAGTTGTCAGTTTTTTTTTCTGATAAGTAGTACACTAGTATAATAGCTGATAAGTAAGGCGCTGAATGTAATAACTTAATTATTTCAAAAACATCTTAGAAAGCAGCTTAACCCTCTTACACTAAAAAAAAAGGGTGATGTCTTTACAGTATTATACAGCTAATTTTATTGTAATAAACTGTAAAAATTGCTAATTTTGCAGTAGTAACCTTAAAAATGCTATTCTTACACTAATAAATTGTGAATTGCTGCTTTATAGTAATGAACTGCAATCTTGCTAATTTTACAGTTTATTACTATGCATTTTACAGTTTAACCCATTAATGCCAAGCTTCCTTTTTTTGGGACGGTCCAAAAAAAGGTCTGAATTTTCCCAAAAGGAACATTTCAACCACATAACAGTGTTCAATTAGTACAATGGTATTGTTTCAATTCGTTATTAACAGATTGCAGCACATAACCATTGCAAAGTGTGTTCTTTAGCGGTTTTAATATGATCTTAATCAAAAATTACATCGTTCACAATCTCAAGAAAAAAAAGCTAAGTTTTCGAAGTTATTCCCAGCTTCCCAATTTATGTTAATTGCTTATTTTATTTCTTCTTATAAAATGTCTTTTTAAATATTATATCGTAGGCAGAACAAAATTTCAGTAAAAAAAGTATTTTACCATTTGGGGTCTATCGTAACTTTTAAGGGACGATTTTTCTTTCCTTAACAAAAACATTTTTTACATAATATTTCTTTTGTATTTTTTCTGTCTATTAATCACTGTTTGTAACCAGTATACAAAATATCTTTGGAAAAAAAATGTCAGGCGTTAATGGGTTAAAGTGGAACTTCTGCCCTTAATTATACTGTTGTACAGCTAATTTGGTGGCAATTAACTGTAAAATTGCTACTTTAGATTAACAAACTAAAATTATTAGCTTTACAGTTTATTACTGTACATTTTACAGTTTTAAACTGGAACCTCAAAAGCCAGTATTGTACTGTAAAAACAACTGTTTTTTTTCTGCAGTGTAACTCCCGTATTTTTTTAAGAAAACGTTCATAAAACTTCTCATTTTTGAGTTTAAGAAAATTGTGCAAAAATATGTTTATACATGTTCATTTTTATTTCGACTCCTTTCCTAGCTTGAAATTACATATATCTATTTTTTAATGAAACCAACTGCCAGGGTTATTGAGATTGAATTTTGTATTAACAGGAAACATTTAAAAAATACAATTTAATTTAAATATTAAACCAGAACTGTATATTTATTAATAATATTGATAATTATTATTTTTTTTTCTTGTTTAGTTTTCTGGTACCTCAAAGTAAAATAGGCCTCATAGCTAGTGAAGCCTGCGAACATTTTTTTTTCAATTGTCATTTTTTTAATATTTCAGCACATACTTGCATTAAATGCACACAGAGAAAATAAGTAGTGTTTTTTATGAGAAGTTACAATAAAAAAATACGTATGTAGTTACGAGGGTCATACAGTGTTTATTTTTTTTATATAAACTACTCATTTGATTATCTGTTCGAATGAAAATGACAAGGCCTAAACATTTTTTTTCTGTGTAAGTTCAATTATATTGCAGAGAAATTCATTAGAAAAATATCTACTTTGAAAAATAGTTTAAAATCTGGTAGAAAATTTGGTGAATTATTTTATTTTGTTTATACTCGAAATTAATTGAATATGGAGATTGTCGGTAGCTGCTTAAATTTTAAGTGAAACACTAATGGTCTTTTGACACGTAATTATTATGTCTTCATTTAATCATCTTTTTTTTTTAAATATATATTTAAAACTTTAAAACTGATTTTCAAGTTGTCATTATATGCATATTTAAATATCAATTGATGCAACAGTTTATGTTTACCAAAGCCAAATAATAAACACATGAATGTGCCACATTTCTTATCTCTACATTATGCCTTTTTAAAATTTTAGGAAATATAATTAAAATGCCTGTTTATTGCCAATGCTTAGAGAAATTTTGCCGAAAGAATATGAATAATTTTATTTTCAACCAACTAAAAAATAAAAAAAAAATCAGAACTTGTACGAAAATCTTAATATTGTCTTTAGAATGTAAAATTAAATACTAAGTACTAAAGAATTAGTCATGTTTCAAAAACAAGGTACGATATGAAATTCTCATTCATCAAAGTAGCACAATGTTAAATACGGCAAAGTGTATCTGAAAAGCCTTTTGCTATCGCTGCCCTTAGCTATCGTTGGAAATCGTTAAAATATATTTTTGCAATGCTCAGGAAAAAATCTATGATGCAGAAAATAAACTGTTGCTTTTAACCCATTAATGCTTGACATTTTTTTTTTTTCAAAGATCTTTTGTATACTGGTTACAAACAGTGTTTAATGGACAGGAAAAATAATTTTAAAAAAATATTATGTAAAAATAATTTTTTTATTAAGGAAAGAAAAATCGTCCCTTAAAAGTTACGATAGACCCCAGAGGGTACATACTTTTTTTACTAAATTTTTTTTCTGCCTACGATATAATATTTAAAAAGACATTTTATAAGAAGAAATAAAATCAGCAATTAACATAAACTGGGAAGCTGGGAATAACTTTGAAAACTTAGCTTTTTTTCTTGAGATTGTGAACGATGTCATTTTTGATAAAGATCAAAATAAAACTGCTACAGAACACACTTTACAATATTTATGTGCTGCAATCTGTTAATAACGAATGAAAGAATAACAAGGTACTAATTGAACACCATTATTTTGTTGAACTGTTCATTTGGGGTAAATTCAGACCCTTTGTTGGACTGTCCCTAAAAAGGGACGCTAGGTATTAATGGGTTAAATACGTCAAAGGGAATCTGAAAAGCCTTTTGATTTCACTGCCCGTAGCTATCGTTGAAAATCGCTAAAATCTATTTTTTGCAATGCTCAGGAAAGAATCTACGATGCCAAAAATAAACTGTTGTTTTTAAAGTACACTCTATAACAAAAAACAAACGACGCACTTTAAATCGGACAACTCCTTCTTGGTACGTCGATTTTTTTGGTGTAGAGTGTATGATACTGGCAGCAGAGATTCCAGTTTAAAACTGTAAAACGAACAGTAATATGCTAAAATTAAGCACTGCCGCAGTTCATTACTGTAAAATTAGCAATTTTCCTGAAATCGCTGTGCATTTTACATTTTTAAACTGGAACCTTGGCTGCCAGTACTATTCTGTAAAAGCAACAGTTTTTTTTTTTTTTTTTTTTTACAGTATAATATTGACTTTGATACTATTTAATCAGAAAACAGTTTTGATAATTTTATATTGCAAAACATGAACTGTTGTTTTTACAGAATAGTACTGGCAGCCAAGGTTTCCAGATTAAGAATGTAAATTGCACAGCAATAAACTGTGAAACTAGCAATTTAAGTTTTTTACTGTAAAGATAAAAATTTTACACTTTATTGCCGTAAAATTTAGCTGTATTTTATTGTAAAACAGTATAATACCGGCAGCAGAGCTTCCAGCTTAAAACTGTAAAATGCACTGTAATAAACTGTAAAATGAGAAATTTTAGCTTCGAAGTGTAAAATGAGCAATTTTAGTTTTAAACTGGAAAATGAGAAATTTTACAGTTTTAAACGGGAAAATGAGCAATTTGACAGTTTATTACTGTAAAATTAGCAATGTTTACTGTTCATTACTATAAAATTAGCTGTATTATACTGTAAAAATAACATTAATTTTTTACAGTGTACGTGTAAGTTTCAGTTTAAAACAAATTGAAATGTTTTTCTCAGTTTTATTTATCTTTCCATTTTCCATATTGAAGCAAGCAGTTCCATAAATAAAACACAGATAAAAAAAAAATTAGCCATAAAAAAAATATAAATAAATAAAATAAATAAAAAACGAGGAGTAACAATTAAATATCTTACGCAACAGAATTCGGCAATATTTGTCAAAATAGAGAAACTAACAAAACAAAAGAAATTCCCTTTATCCATCGAATCAGGAACGTATAAAGCGTGGCTAAATTTGACATACCAGAAGAGAAAAGCTCAAGAATTTCACAACGGAAGCTTATGGAAGGCTATCCAACTGGAAGCAATAGCAAAGGAAACTATTTTAGACCTTAAGACAATAAGAGGAACAACAACACAGAAAAAGAGCGCCATCTCTTTTGTTCAATCAGTTTTTCTGTTTACCGGGTAACGAATAGAATTTTGAAACTATTACGAAATCCTCAACAAATTGAATTTAGCATAAATGTAAAGGAATGGTTTGATTTGTTTGCTAAGAAATGATTTTGGGATTATATTCTTTGTGTGGAATACTTTCAGCGGAATATTTTCGAAAGTAGAAGGAAGGTTATATTAAAAGAATGGAGAAGAAATGTTTATTTCTATCTCTGTACTGAGTTATGGGCTGCGGAAAGCATTGAAATGTTTTTCCTAAATCAGAAACATTCCGTGTATTTTTATACTTAGGGTACCACGAGATGTAATTTAGTTTTCGATTTGACTTTCACGTAGGATTTCAAATCAAGTTTCAGGGTGCGAAAGTTTTAACATTCTTATTATTAGTATTCTGCACTAGATTGTACTTTTTACCATGCAAAATTCGAAGTACATGTAATTACGTAAAAAAATTTGTTTTTCTCTCCAATGGCAATTTTATATCGTAAATCTTGCCAAAAGTATAACATTAAAATGTATACTTGTTACTTCTAAGCTTAATTTTACGTTAAAGTTAAAAATCAAGTAATTCTCCTCGAAAAAATATGCCTACTTTTTCGTATATCAACATCGATTGAGTATAATGTACAGTTAGTATGCTGTATAGGTTTTGCATAGGTTAGAATTTTTAGGAAGGTTAAGGTGCACCCTGACTTACCAAAAGCATACAGCAATGGCGGGTCGTAAATGCTTTCCTAAAGCGGTTATGTTCAAAGGTGCACCTCATAAAAAATCAGAACATAAGAGCAAATATTTTTAATAATACACGTAAAAGTCAAAAGGTACATGGGTCAAAGTAAGTGTTCGAAGTTTTTTCCACCGGCTACTATGTACTGTATATCGCATCTTTGGCACAAGGAACTCTGAACAGTAGGGTGGGGCGAAAAATAAAAGGTTTTTCAGATCAACTTCTAATAGTTACCAAAAGTTGTCTTTGGTGATAGTTAGCTTTTGTGCAAAATTTGAGAAAAATCGGTTAATATCTTCAGGGGGCGCTGCGATCGCAAAGTTTTATCATAGCTTTTATCGGGATTTTATGGTTAAAATATGAAAAACAATGCCGTTAACTAATCTCATTGCATTTTTTTTTACTCTTAAGATATATTCAAGCATTCAAAGCATACGAAATAACTCACAAAAATTTAATTTATAGGATATATTTATATTTCAATCATTTAAAAAGAAACAAAAACGTGAAAAAAAGTGATTTTTTTAAATATAAATATATTATATAAAATAATATTTGTGAGTCATTTCATATGCTTTTAATGCATGAAAACAACTTTTGAGTTAAAAAAAAAAAACGCAAAGAGACTAGCTAAAGGCATTCTTGTTGATATTTTAACCATAAAATCCATAATAAAGCTATGGTAAAACTTTGCGATCGCAGCGCCCCCTGATGATATTAACCGATTTTTCTCAAATTTTGCACAAAAGCTAACTATCACCAAAGACAACTTTTAGCAACTATTAGAAGTTGATCTGAAAAACTTTTTATTTTTCACCCCACCCTACTGAACAGTCTAGAAAGCTCCCAGTATCATATCCCAGTATCCCTCCTTACCGCGTGAGGAAACCGATTTCCGACCCCTCATCGCTGTATGATTCAGTTTCATTTAGATGTATCCTAGACCTCCTAGAAGTTCTGAAACACTTACCTGGGAACTCCCTGCATATATCACTGTTGTTTTAACCCTTTATGTCCCAAATAATTTAGCAATTTTGAAAATCAGTAGGGTCTAAGGACCTCCCTCGTCTTAGAACCCCTAAGAAAACTATTTCCTATTGCAAGTACCATCTGTCGACCTCTCAGCAAAGTACACGGAGTGGTACTTAAAAGCTTCAGCCTGATTCCAGCTATACAGGATTCATAATAGTAAATTAATATAAGTGGGACTTCTGAGTCCCGTCGGGGCATAAAGAGCTACGATCCAAATATTATTATTATTATTATTATTATTATTATTATTATTTGAATTTTTCATCGTTTCGTGAACCTTCATCATTGCCCAGAATCATAGCAGAGAATAATGGATGTAAGAGATTCAACAAAATTGGCTTCAATCCCCTATCGATTATAACCGCATTTTATGAAAACTGCCAGCAATCGCAAAAAACTTGACATTATTAATTTTCATTATGTTCCATAAACAACATGATACTTACAAAATGCATTTGTCAACAGTGCAAGTGCGTGGTTCCCATTTTCAAATACATATCTTGAAATCTCTCATAATAAACTTTCTTTAAAGTGTCAGAATAGTGCACTTTTTTGTTTTCGTTTGAGTAAAGATATGACAAAACGCATAACAGAAAATGAAAACCTTCTTTATTGAAAGAACAATTCTTCAAAAACATCCTCAGAACCCGAACTCCATCCAAAATAACTTGAAGAAAACTAAGAAATGAAATATAAGAGCAAAAATTCATGAACACGAGTGAACAATTCAGTTCCTCCTTAGCCGATTTACAAACATTCTAACTCTCTTATCCATTATTCTATGACTTATTACCCAAAGTCTGACTCTCTTGACAAAAATGAATAAAAACCTCAAATCGCTCTCAACTCTGTATTTTCACCAAGGGGGAAAAAAACCTCTCAGCCGCGAGTATGATAATGGAACTTTAACTCCATCGCTTCATGTATGATTTTCTGCAATAAAAGGCTTCCCCAAGTCAAACGATGAAAGTTCCAATTACAGTTGAAAAAACAAAATTGACTTACATCCCAGAATCAATCATAACTGTATTTCATGAGAACTATAAGTAATCCCCCCCCCGCCCCCCAAAAAGGCTACACTATTAATTTTATATATCTTCTATAAATAACGGGCTACTTACAAAATGCATCTGTCAACAATGTAAATGCATGGTGACGTTGCAAGGGTGTAATTTAAATTTTCTTATAATAAACTTTCTTTAAAGTGCCAGAATAATGTAATTTTTTATTTTCGTTTGAGCAAAGACATGACAAAATGCATAACAGAAAACGAAAACCTTCTTTATTGAAAGAACTATTCCTCAAAACCCGAACTCCATCCAAAATAACTTCACGCGAGAAATGAAATACAAGAGCAAAAATTCATTAACACGAGTGAACAATTCAGTTCCTCCTTAGCCGATTTACAAGCAATCTAACTCTCCTCTCCATTATTCTATGACTTATTACCCGGAGTCTGACTCTCTTGACAAAGATGAATAGAAACCCCAAATCTCTCTCAACTCTGTGGTTTCACCCAGAGGGAAAAAACCTCTTGGAGAGAGGAAACCCGCGAATATGATAATGGAACTTCAACTCCATCGCTTGATCTATGATTTGCTGCAATAAAAGGCTTCCCCAAGTCACACGATAAAAGTTCCAATTACCAGGGAATAAACAAAACCACGGACCCCGCTGCATTTGCCCAGAGATAACAAAGGGACGGCTCCTGCCCTGTAATTAGGCACGGAATCCTTATCTGTCGCAAAATAACCTCTCCCGTTGAAGTCCTCTGTAAATAACACCCATTGTTTTAGGTTTTCGTGTTTGGCTTTGTTCCAGGAAAGCTGAGTAATCGTTTAATCTATTAAATGAGAGCACACCTCGGCCGGGTCCGAATCTTTTTGCGTGAGTGTGAGGGAGGAGATGATGTTTTAACGGGGGGGGATGAAAACAATTTCGAATATCTACTCTTTTTGAAGAAAATAATTCATATCCTAGAACCAACATAAATGGTGGATTTATAGTTGCTGTGGGATTGCAGTTCTCAATTAATTTTTCGTGTTTTTCAGAAAGTTTCTTCAGGTCTTCAAACGAGTTTTAAATAGATGAAAAATATGTGGTCTCTAACTGGATTTTTTTTTTTCATATTCATTCAATTATGGGGTTAGAAAAAAATGTGCAAAAAAAAGTAAGAGAAAATATAACAAAATTAAATGGCACACACTTACATATAGCAGCTTACACGTGTCAAGGAACCCCTTTTTTCAAAACAAAAAATGAGTTTTTGAATGTTAAATGTCCAATACAAGTGAATTCATAATAGTATTCATACTCACATACATCATACATACATTTATATTCGCACAGATGTTTTTTTATTCATTCGTTTATTTATCGTTTAAGTAATCGATAATTTATTAAATGAGAGCACACCTCGGCCGGGTCCGAATCTTTTTGCGTGAGTGTGAGGGAGGAGATGATGTTTTAACGGGGGGGGGGGATGAAAACAATTTCGAATATCTACTTTTGAGGAAAATAATTCATGCACTAGAACCTCCTTTACTTTTAACATGAATGGTGGACTTATAGTTGCTGTGGGATTGCATTTCTCAATTAATTTTTGCAGGTTTTTGCGAAAGTCTCTTCAGTTGTGCAAACGAGTTTTAAATAGATGCGAAACATGCCAGGATTTTTTTTTCATATTTACACTATTCTTATAATTTAAAAAACTGCAGAACAATAAAAGAAAATATAACAAAATTTAATAACAAAAAGTTGTGCATATTGTTTCACGTGTTTTAGAATTTCAAAGAACCCTTTTCTCTAAACACA
Source organism: Uloborus plumipes (assembly GCA_038373865.1). Lineage (NCBI taxonomy): Eukaryota > Metazoa > Arthropoda > Arachnida > Araneae > Uloboridae > Uloborus > Uloborus plumipes. The sequence goes on along the minus strand of JAXGGA010012368.1, from coordinate 24,870 downwards.
AAATTAAGCTTTTGAATTTTAAATGTCCGATAAAGCGGGCTCATAATAATATTTAGATTCACATGATTCATATGTACATCCACATTAGTACATAAGGCTTTTCGTCATTCCAATTTACCATTAGTTTAGTAATCGTTTAAGTAATCGGTAATTTATTAATTAAGAGCACACCTACCTCGGTCGGGTCCAAATCTTTTTGCGTGAGTGTGAGGGAGGAGATGATGTTTTAATGGGGGATGAAAAACAATTTCGAATATCTACTTTTGAGGGAAATAATTCATACCCTAGAACCTCCTTTACTTTGAACATAAATGGTGGATTTATAGTTGCTGTGGGATTGCATTTCTCAATTAAGTTTTGCTAGTTTTTGCGAAAGTCTCTTCAGGCTTGCAAAATGAATTTCAGATAAATTTTTAAAAAAAAATTCTTTTTTTCACATTCACACTAATTGTATGATTTAAAAACAGAAATGTGCAGAAAGTAAAAGAAAATGTAACAAAATTAAATCTCAGGAACAAAAGAAAATGAGCTCTTGAATGTTAAATGTATGATAAAGTGAATTCGTAATACTATTTATATTCACATGATTCATATGTACATTCACGTTTGCAAAACACGTAGATTTTTTATTTTTTGTTGATTATCATATGTCTAGTAATCGTTTAAGTAATTAAGTAATGGAGAATTATTATATGAGAGCACACCTCAGTCAAGTCTGAATCGTTTTTCGGGAGTGAGGGAGGATATGATGTTTAAATGGGGAAAGAAAACAATTTCGAATATCCACTTCTGAAAAAAAAATAAGATCCTTGAGCCTAAGTTACTCTAAACATGAATGATATATTTACTGTTGCAGTGGGATTGCATTTCTCAATTAATTTTTGCATGTTTTTGTGAACGTCTCTACAGGTTTGTAAACGAGTTTTAAAAATTAAATACATACATAAGGTGATTTACTGGATTTTATTTCATATTTACACCATTCATTTGACCAAAAAATATTAATATGCACATTAAAATTAAAATAGAATTTTCCATATTCATTCTTCTTTTAATATTGTTCACTTATCCCGTTTTTCTAATTAAACTTAAAAGTGTGCATTTTAGGTAATTTAAATTACTTACCCACAGTTTTTCAGGTACATACCAGCGCTCCTTTAAAATGCAAAACTTGTTATCCCTCATATTTTGGAAACCAAAACCACCTTAATTTCACTCAAGTTATATTTAACTCATTTTACATTAAATAAAAACATGTTATTACAATGTTGCGTTAAGATTACATCATCCCACATTTTCCCTTCTAGACTGGAGATTAATAAAGTTGATACTTAAACTAATTCTGTTGCTACATTTATGTCGTTCTAATGCAAGAGTTTCTTTTCAGTATGTCTAAGATACAATTTGTGTAATGGTTCATTTAAATTAATATAGAATGTTGCTGTATCTCCTTTTTTATAAAACAGACTGTCGTAGTGTATTTTGATGTCTCTTATTGATATCAACTTTAGAGATTACACTGTATTATTTCCTTTGATCAGAACTCCAATTGAAAAGTCAACGTAGCTAAATCTGCCATGTTTAACACAAATCTGTTGCTTCTATTTGGATCTGTTGACTGAATTCTGTCATAATATCTATTTTAATGCAGTTGAACATATTTAAATTTTTCTTGGAAGTAGAAAACTTCTAGATAAAAATATTTGATAAAGTTAGAAAAATATGGCGCAGGGGAAAAGGTTTACATGTACTTTTGCATTAATATTGTTGAATATTTATTACATGCTTTGCTAATTTTAGTAGTTAAATTGGCAACGAGTGTATGTGGGTCTGCTAAGAGTAAAACATATGTTTGAAGTTTAAAGCATTGACCTTCGTATCGATTAAGACTTTTCTCCCCGCCACCACACCTTTTAGCTTAACCCATTAATGCCTAGCGTCCCTTTTTAGGGACGGTCCTAAAAAGGGTCTGAATTTCACCAAAATGAACATTTCAACCAAATAATAGTGTTCAATTAGTACCTTGGTATTGTTTTAATTCGTTATTAACAGATTGCAGCACATAACCATTGTAAAGTGTGTTCTGTAGAAGTTTTAATATGGTCTTTTTATCAAAAATCACATCGTTCACAATCTCAAGAAAAATGCTAGGTTTTCAAAGTTATTCCCAGCTTCCCAGTTTATGTTAATTGCTGATTTTATTTCTTCTTTTAAAATGTCTTTTTAAATATTATATCGTAGGCAAAAAAAAAATTGGCAAAAAAAGTATGTACCCTATGGGGTCTATCGTAACTTTTAAGGGGCGAGTTTTCTTTCCTTAATAAAACAATTATTTTTACGTAACATTTTTTATTATCTTTCCTGTCCATTAAACACTTTGTATCCAGTATACAAAATATCTTTGGAAAAAAATGTCAGGCATTAAGGAGTTTAAGCCTTTTGCCACAGAGGTTCCCCCAGCTCTTTGTTATGCGGACCCATTGCTGATGTTTTATAATTTTCTCACCCCCTCCCCTAACGAATTAGTTAGGTAATGTATTATCTAGATTCTAATATTCCACAACACAGGAAATATGACGGCGAAATTTTCGCCGCAGCATACCATTTTTCTCTGATTTTAGTAAAATAAATAATTTTGTTAAGCTTTTGTGTGTCCCTTTTTCATCAATAAGTAGTTTATTTTCGCAGGTAAATAAAATGGCGCAGTTGGTTTAAAGATTTCAAGGACAGTTTTTACTTTGTTAAACATATCACCAAGCTGTTACTTGCTCAATACCCATGTAATAGTTTTCAGCACTAATCAAAGCAGATATTTTCTTATACATTAAAAAAGAACTGTTCTTGCTGTCAACCGCGTGAAAACTCAAGAAAATTATTTCACATGTTTTTTTTTTAATCCTACTTTCCCTTTAAAGTAAAATAATGACGAAAACAACATCAAAACTTGCTTTATTCCTGCTACAGGATCATTTCACATAAAGCCAACGACTTTTCAGAAATTTTCGTGATGTACCATTTTTGATTCTGTCAAAATTCAGTACGCAATCTGTATCAATATTCTGTATTCCGTAATGTTATTCCTGAGGAGTAGCCAATTTTTTGCTTAACGGATGATTAACATTTGTTATTTTAATATTTTTTACTTCATTTAGACTAATAAAAAGTAATTTATTGCTGAAGAAAATTGTATTACACCAAGGAAAGGATATTCTCTCCATATGTAAATGATAAAAAGAACCCACTATTGCTAGATCATTTTTTAGAGACACCATTGTAACAAGAAATGGCACAAATAGTTACTTTTCACTATCTAAGGAGTAAAATCAGCATAAATGAAAGTATTGTACATCTCTAATTTTGAAAAAATATTGTACGAGTCATCATACTTTTTTATGAGCTTAAAATGTTGATTAATAACCCATGACGGACTCAAAACAAATTGGAAAACGCATTCATAAATATTGCGACATTTGCAGCTGTACGCTTCAAAGTCTGTCATTAACTCAGCTTTTAAAAACAGGTTGTTGTTTAGTTTGTACGAACAAACTTTTGAAGCTACATCATTTACCCGCTATCGATTTACCCTCACTAAGTGTGGTAATAGTAGTTAAGCACAAAGAGTAAAAGCTGCTCTTAGGAGTGGTCACTTAATCGCGAAATATGAAAACGTACGAAAATGAGCATAATTACCCCAAGCGTAATTGAGACGCAAAGCAAAATTGATGACGCACTCTTTCCGATGGTTGGCAATGGATATCATTTCACCGACTATCTGAAAGAAGTGACCACGCCTAGAGGGAGACTATTTCGATTTTGGTTTTTAAATGTCAGATATATGATAATGAATTCTGTTTTCGTATTTTTTATTTGATAAATGCATTTTGAATGGAACTTTAGATTTGTTTCTGTTTTTATGTCGTTTAAATGTATATTATTTAAAAAAAAGTTAATTGTGGAATTGGCCGAAAGGAGTTATTATTGAATAGCATATAATGTCGGAGGTATATTGAAACAACAAATTAAATTAAGCTTCAGTAAATGCAGTTAAATTTGTCCCTTCAACATCAATAACTTCAGCATTATATTTCGCTTATGCTATTCAATAAAAGTACAGCCCCTGTCGGACATTCCAGCTACTGTATATTGTTCTTCTTTTTTAGCCTACTGTTTCGTTAAAGTGAAAGAAAGAAAAAAAAAAGCATTAAAAGTGGCATAATGCATCTTAAAAATATACCAAAGTTCAAAAAAGGAATAAAATATAAAATAAGTATCAAGAAATTAAACATTGAAAAGTAGTGTTTTGATGTGGGGAAACATGTGTCTGTCGGTCTGTCCGAACCCTCCCCTCAACTTTTGAATGAACAGTCCGATCTGAGAAAACCCTTTTTTCCTTCGAGAGCTCTCGACGAGGACACCTCATTCCCACATTTCATTTTTTGATTTGAACAATATTTCGATCAACTTTCAATCGTTCAAACCAGATGTCCCCCTCTAATAACTTTTGAGTGAACAGTCCGATTTAAACAAACTTTTTTGATCCTCGAAGGTAGCAGATCGTACTCTTTTGGTTCTTCTTTTTCAAGTTGGCTTTTTTTTTTCAAATGTTTTTATTTATTCATTTATGTTTTATCAGTTCACTCCTGCAGCACAATGTTCTGTAAGAAGTGTAGCTTCAAATATTTTATGGAAAATTCAATTGAAAAATTAGATCTGTTATAGCTGCTCCTGTTTAAAATAGACTTAAAAACGTATCTAAATTAGGAGAAACAAATAAAAATTTAAAATATCCTTTTTTAAAAGTTTTTAAATTTTTTTAGTCACATATGAAGTGATATTTAACTACCTAAAGTACCTTAAGACGCAATGCTGACCTCAGAAATGTGAAGTTATAGCTAACCTTGTATCTGCAAGACACATGATATAAATTCCAGAAAATATCCATTTCTTACATTAGTATTTTGTAAAAATGTGTTTTATAACTACCCATTTTTTAATGTTATTAACAAATACTTAAAACATAAAGAGAAAATTATTTCAAAATAAAATACGGTGTATAATAGACTCACTTGAAAATCGGTCAAGTAGTAAAGTGTGTATCTCAAGGATACAAAACCATATTTCATCCTCAAATTATACACATTATTATCTAAAGCATGAGTTTTTACCGACTTACTTATCTATAAATGTACATTAGGCACGGTTGTTATCTACTAATGTTTCTGTTACTCAAGTTCTGTTCAAAGCGGATCATTTAAATAGACTTTGTTGATTAGCATACGTTTAATATGCTGTAGACCTAATATTTAATTACACCCTTCACCACTTCTGTTTTAATCATTTAGCATTTACCAGAAAGTCTCTGGAGTTTTTATTTTCAATGTGAATCAAAAGGCTGCTACTTTAACTTACTACCAACAATCACGAAAGTTAAGATTAAGCACAACGATACATCCCCATCTTACCCAGCAGGAAACTTCACAACTGCGATTAACATTTATTTACAGGACATCAGGCCCAACTATTTATATGAAGTTAGCGCGTCTAAATAATAAGCTTATATACAGTCCGGATAAACGCACTCACGTCACGCCCTGACATAGAAGTCCGGAACCTGCAGCCTAACGTGCCCGGATAACGAGGCAAACGTAGCGAAATTGAATATCATATGAGCACGGCCATGCCACTGTGTTACCTAAATCATAGCGATAACGATGTGATTTAACACTGCCCCGGACTAATCTGGAACGATATACATATGAGACGCGGGGTAAATAGCATAACAGGTATAGCGTGATGGGCTCCCCATCCCATGCAAATAGCAATTGCTTAGAATATCTGTAATTGCGTGATAGGGTCCGAATACACAAAGGAATGATTAAAGTCAACTTAATCCTTGGAATCTATTCCGGGCAGATGAAGGCTTGAGGAGGCAGTAAGGGATAAGTAATGGTGTTCTTATGAGCGCTCGCCTAATCCGATTATTTTAGTTTCTTGTGAGGAATATGTTTTGTTTAAGTTGGTATTCGTGCTTGGGGAGTGCCACGTTAACAAAGTGCTTTATGTAGAAGTGGGGATTAGTGCTTCAGGGTGAAAAGTTTTGCTTCTGTAAGCAGATTGTTTTTGAGAAGGAGTTAAGCAGGAAAAAAGTAATGTTGGAGTTGAAAGTATTATTGAGGAATATGGGTATTCTATTCCTGGAAATAGTCTAAGAGCTAGTCACGTTTTCGAGTGACAATTTTAAGATGTTTGTTTCTTAAATATATATCTTTCCCGATGTGTTTCCAACCAGCATGTGGGGTGTCTGGCAGCTGAGAGTGATTGTGGTTTTTACTGCGCATCACATTTTTAGTCATAAAAATAGTATATTTTTAACCATTTTGGGGCAATTAGAAAATTAAACCTGTCGTAAGTATGTCATGTAATATATCAATGGAAAGCTTTATTTCTTGCCTTCACAATGGTTTTTGAACTTTCATTTTACTATAATTAAAAAAGAAGTTTCAAGTAAAAACTTTTTTTTTTCGTTTTTCAACAGTTCTGTATTTTGCACAATTTTTGAAGTAGAAATCTGACACTAGGCAGGATCTTGCCATGTGCGTCTTTCACATAGATGTTTGTTAAAATCGGAAATAGTGCGGTCAAAACTTGTTTTTAATAATTGTATTGAAGTGGAATTGGCCAAAAAAAGACTTAAAAAGCTCCTTTTTTTCAGTAAAATAACGATGCACAATAAAAAACACAACCCCTCTCTGCCCCCAAATATCTCGCATGCTGCTTAGAAGAGCAGATGAAAAGATATATTAAACAGCCAGGCGTCTTAAAGTTATTTTTTTTTCAACGTTGCTAGCTCTTGAAGTATAAGGACATCATTTATTCCTCCATTAATGATGTCACATGTTTTTTTTCAACATCTTTGAACCACATCATAAGATGTCACTTTTTCTTAGCCAGATGTTATATTACATGAAAATTTTACAGTAAAAATGGTTTACGTAAACTAAAATGAGTGGTACAATGCTTCTTGCTGACACTTTTCTTTGTTTCAAAATTGCATAAACCCCTCCTCCTCCCTTAAAGCATGCCAACATTTGAGGACAACTTTACTCCAGGCAAGAATTTCTATGATGTGCTGATTTCAAAAAAATGAGCTCAATTTTTCCATCAAGTCAGGATTTTTTGTAAAATTTATTTTTATTTTCACTGAAATCTTCCACCAAAAAAGAAAAAAACATTTTTTTTTTTTTGCTAAATTGCATCACATTTACTAAATAAGTGATATTTTTATTTTTAAATTGTATAAAATCGTACACAATAAGTAGTTTAAGGACGGTAAAAATTTAGTCACAAAATATGATACGATTTATTTAGCAACTCTACCATAATTTATGGCTAAAATGTGGAGTTACACCACTATTACAATGAGCAACCCTTTTTTAAGTTTAGAAATATTTAATTTCAAAATTTTAATGCATTAGTCATGTTAAAAGGCAAATATTTTGAGCTGATGATACAAGATGTTAACATAAATAAAGAAAAAAAAATAAGAAAACGAAGAAAGAAAGGAAACTGTCATTTTTCAAATTTTTGTTGATTTTTAGTCTCAAATGTTTAAGCAGCAAAAGGAAATATAGCTTTTTTTGTGTGGGTCATGATAATTTTAATATATACATGAAATTAGTATACTCCGTTTAAAATATTCTCGGAAACAGATCAAAAAACACAAAAAGATTATTTAAAAAAAAATTCAAATTTATTATTTATTAAAAAATACACTTATAAAATTTACAAATGTAAGCAACATCAAATGCAATGCAATTTTAAATTCTTATGAGGTGACTGCATTGATTTTTAATTGTAAATAAAACCTGTCTTCAAAAAAAAAAAAAAAAGTTGCTCCATGTCAACATTATTTACTAGCAAATTTCGCTTTTTTTTTCTTTTCTTGATTTTCTAGATTAGCGAATGACATGTTAATTTCAAAATGACAAAAAAAAAAAAAAAAACCGTAACTAATAAAAATAAAAATTGTTGTGTAATTTCGGAAGTCATTTCATTTTCGGCTTTTTTAAAGGTAAATAGTTGCAATACTTCGCAGCATTTTTTTTTCTTGGGGGGGGGGGAGGTGATAAGGGAGGTTAAACTCTTATAACTACAAAAACAGTACAACATTTTCTATACTTTTCAAAACTGCTAAATGAAAAGGATTGGCAAAAACAACCCTTTACATATATTAAATCACCATTCACACCACCCCAAATATACCAAAAAACACCTGCCACACTACCGACCGATCGTCTCTAATTTAATGACCCCCCGATACTCCAATTATTCATGTAAACTAACCACACCGCATCCAAAACAAGGGCCCCACGTGCTCCAGGTGGAAAAAAGAGGAGGCTCCCTCTCTCATCTTTGTTCCATTGTACGCCTTGTCGTAAGGCACGTGCACCCCATTGTTTGCCGTTCCCACCGTTTCCCAATCAGGCAGCCGGAAATCACGTACACGCCTACCGTAACGTAATGGCAGGGAATTCCTGCCTTGCCTAACAAATATCGATTTTTTTTCCTGTGTTCGACATCAAAGACCTTTCTAACAAATTGTTTTTTTGCTCCTCTTTTTATAATAATGTTTCGTTTTTATTTTTAATATATTGCTTCGTTCATGCTCAACCCATAGTGCACATTTATGAACATCTAGCAGTATTATTATGATTTGTTAATATTTTTTCATCAGTCTCTGCTATCAATTATTTGACTTACTTTTATAAAGTAGAGAAATTTTACCTATTCTACATAAAACATCTCATTCTCTGTCGGTTAGTTTATTAGTATGGTGCCTCTAAAACTTTGATGTTGAATTCATCGAACAAGACATGAAAAAGGCCATTCTAACAAATTGTTTTTCTTCCCTCTTTTTTTTTTATAATAATATTCTCTTTCTATTTTTTATTTTATTGTTGTGTTCAGATTCAAACCATAGTGCATGCGCATTTATGAATTTTCAGCAGAATTATTATGATTTGCTAATGCATTTTTTTCAGTCTTCGTCATCAACTAAGTGACATTTTTATAAAGAGTATAATAATTTCAAATATTCTACATAAAATAGAATTATCTTCCTGTTAATTTACTTGTATAGTGCTTCTACATTTTTTTATCTTAAATTCGTCAAATAAACATGACAACAAAGACTATTCTAAAAAAGAAAAAAAAATCCCCCATCCTCATAATATTCCCATTTTATTTTTTCGTTATTGTTCTATTGATGTTCAAGCCATAGAGCGCATTTATTACCTTCCAGCAGTTATTATTATGATTTTACTTTTACCAGTCTTGGCCATCAATAATATAACTTTTTGTTAAAAGTAGAGTAATTTCACCTATTCTACAGAAACTATAATTCTCTGTCTGTTAGTTTACTAGTATAATGCCTCTAAATTTTTGATCTTGAATTCATCAAACAAACACTACATAAGAGACCATTCTAACATTTTTTTCCTCCCTTTTTTGCAATACTATTTTCTTTTTATTTTTTATTTAATGATCCATTCGTATTCACTCCATAATGTGTATTTATGAAATTTCACCATTAGTATATGATAAAGAGTAAAATAATTGCGCACATTCTACATAAATTATAATTCTCTTGCGGTTAGTTTACTAGTATAATGCGTCTAACTCGTTGATGTTGAATATGTAAAAAGTAAAAAGTATACAATCCGTTTTAAGTTGCATGACTTTTATTTAAAAATGCTCAAAATGAGGTATAGAGGTAAGAAATTAAAATTTTGAAGCATAAAGAGAAATAGTCAAAAAAGGCGCACCTTATTTTGAGCATTTTTGCCCCTGTGTATCTAGGACGAACAATTGCGGTAATAAAGGACATGCATGTTAAAGCGGAACACTCTGCATCTGTGCATGTATTCTGCGCAGAACGATGCTAGTTGAATTTGAATTGTTATGAAATTTGTTTGAAGCATAGATCAAGCGTATTTCAGAAATTTCATCACTTTCTTTTTTGCACTAATTTAAAGTTTTTTTGATCTAATTAAATGTTACTGAATTTGTTAAAATATCATTATGCAGGGTGTCCACTCCCATAGTGGCCCAATAGCTAATTTCTAAACCGTTAGATATAAGCATATAGTTTATTTAGGAAAAAATCTCCCAATTACGAAAGGAATTTTGGGTCTATTCAATGTTTTTCAAAAAATCAAATTTTGAAAGAGTTACGAAATTTAAATTTTTACACAGCCCTACAGTCCTATCAATCATCTTTAGTAAAACATTCTTGACACTGTAACGTTTAAAACTTAAAAAAAAAAAATCACTGTTCTACCACAAAAATTGACCGAGTTATGACGTTTTGAAAAATCAAGATTTTGCATTATTTCATGACGTCATCGAGAGATCGCTAAGGGACCGTATGCGAAATTAATCGTCCAGATTTTCATTAATATATTCGGTACTTAGAAGTACTGAGAGATTTTATCAAGTGATATAGCTATCTATGGATATAGGGGAGACTGGGTACGGTTGTGACAATTTTCATTTGCTCCCCCATAGATCCCTTAGTAATGAATGTGAGCTGGTTTAAAAATATTTTTATGTTAAAGTGTTTATTTGCCTGCTTATAAACACTAAAATTTTCTCCCTAAGTACAATAGTTAACTCACAGGACTAAATTAAACAAAAAAGGAAAAAATGTCACAACCGACCCCACCCCAGGGGCTGTTGTGACAGTGCTTGGGGTCGGTTGTGACAAGTTCAAAAATACAGCAAAACAGTCTAGATCACTTTTAATTTCAAGTAATATTAAACGTAATAATTCAACATAACCTTCATCTGGAAAAGTTTAACATTTAACAATGTGCCTCGTTCAGTTGAAGTAGCCTTATACCAAGTCATACAAAAATATCAGGTTTTTGGAATTTCGTAACGTCTGTTTTGGCAACATTATGCACATCCTGTGGGTCATAACCGTGTCTGTTCATAAAAATTCTCAAGTATCAAAGAAAGATTCCACATTAATTTGTTTTATTGAAGCTTGTTACTCTTGAAAGGCCAGTTGCATGCGAACAGACGTGAAACATTTCTATTCATAAATGAACGGAACCATTTCTCAGTAGCCATTTTACTCTCATATCTGCTTTCAGCGTATATGTAAGCTCAAAAGCACTTTATTATGAGCAATATAACCTATGCACGTTGTTTTCATTGTGACAGCGCCGGCCGGCTCCATCGCGTTTACGAATGAATGTTTCGTAGCAAAGACTTACGATTAACGTTGCATTTCCAAAGCTGTCCGAAAGAAAAAAAAGTTTCACTTCTTTATAAGCTTCTTTATATTTCATTAGGTCACACTGCCCTATTTCTGTCTTCTCCAAGCGTATTATGGGCATCAAATATGATAAAAACATGTTTTACTCGTGTCACAACCGTCCCCACGCAATTTGTCACAACCGACCCAAATCCACTACTTTTGAAAACAGCAATCACCATGGCAATACAAAATAGCCTACATAAAAAATAATCACTGCTATTTCACTATTAAGATTCACTACTAACGGGGAGTAAACTTTCATTTCTCTATCTGTACCCATTCAACAGGAATTACTAAAAGACATCGAACAAAAAAACTTACTTTTGACTGTTAAAAAGTAACCAACCCCTCTGCTAGCGTTAATGTCGCTCGATGGCTACCGCAATGCTTTGACATACATTCAGACAAACATGCTGATACTCTCTCTCTTTGCTTCAACCAGGTATTAATTATGGTTTAGTTAATATGACGACTGTCACAACCGCCCCGCGTCACAACCGTCCCCAGTCTCCCCTACAGTTACTGATTTCAGACCCAAGTGCCTGTCTTCACCACGAAAAGCAAGTTGTCAAAAAAAAAAAAAAAAAAAGTTCGAAACTAGATACATACATACGGCTGATTTAAATACGTTCTACTGTTCAAAATATATTATTTTTTTTAGTATAAAACCTCTTTCGATTTGGCACAAAAATACGAAATTGTACGTTTATCTTAAGTGTTTCTATCTTAATTTTGAAGATCTTACTTGTTTTTTTTTCTTTCTTTTTTATGCAGTAATGTTTGATTAGCATGAATTGAATAAAATATATACGGTTAATTTTGAATTGAAAAAAAAAAAAAACATATATTTATCATAGTATAAAGGCATAGACATATCAAGAGCTTGAAAACCATTGCAAACATTTTAATGCGGAAAAATACTTCATAGGTAAATGGACCAATTGTGAATCGTTTATTCATGTTCCATGAGTTCTGGAATGACTATTACCCAAAATCGCACGCCGAGAATAAAGCGGTATCTCTGTTTTGTTTTTTAGTCTATGGTAATTAAATACCAACATAATTTAAAAATTGATCCCTTCATTCTCAGTGTGTGATATATGTATTGATTGTTTGCCCTAAGAAAAATACAAATACAGTGAATCTTTAAATAATTTTTAACCTATTGAATCAATACCTAGCATAAAAAGACAAAATATGACAAGCATTTTCAAAAATTGGCAGAAAAATAAAATGTTCTTTATTTTACTGTTCATCCGAATGCATATTTTAAAAAACGTAAAAACAAACCAGGAATTCCCAACGCCGCTGCTCTCTTATTGGAGGTCATTTTTGACGTTTTCCCGATGAAATCTCCTTTCCCTTCTTTGGCTTCATTGCCAAAGCAAAGATATGGCGAGTTTTTACGACTCCGCCACCCGGCGCAGGGTAAAATCAAAGACTGGACGGAGAATGAATAAAATATGAAGTTTTAAACAAATGCCGTAAAAGTGTTGACGTGTCGGGAAAAATGATGCGGGGTTACCAGGAATAAAATTGTTAGCCGGGAATAAATCCTCCGACTTCGGAGGGGATTTGCTGCCTCCTGTTCCTCCATGTTGCCAGAACAAGAGCTAAATTGCAGCAGAAGAAAGTGAATATTATATTGAGCATAAAAATTCATAAATTTTCGTGCGCGGATGTTTTGTGAGGAACGGCTTTGTTGCCTGAGTGTTGTGTTGGTGCTCTCTGAAAGGCATAGTTGTCGGATACGGTTTATTTGATCTATAATTTACGTATGATGTAAGTTCATTCTATAGATTTAAGGCAGCATGGTTCTTCTAAGTTATATATATATATATATATATATAGATAGATAGATACATAGATACATAGATAGATAGATAGATACATAGATAGTTAGATAGATATATATATAGATATAACTTAGTATCACCTATATATATATATATATATATATATATATATATATATATATATATATATATATATATATATATATATATATATATATATATATATATATATATATATATATATATATATATTACATAGCTTAAATTTTTTATCGAAAATACCATTATTTAAGACCAGGAATAAATACTTAGACTTCGGGGGGGATTTGTTGCCTCCTGTTCCTCCATGTTGCCAAAACAAGAGCTAAATTGAAGCAGAAGAAAGTGAATATTATATTGAGCATAAAAATTCATAAATTTTTGTGCGAGCGCTGAGGCTTTGGGAGGAATTTTTGTTGCTCTATGAAAGGCATATTTGTGGAACACGATTTATTTGATCTATAGTTACGTATGGTGTTGGCTCACTGTATGGATTTAAAGCATGGTTTTTCCAAGTTCTTGAAATTCATTGGCTTTGATAATTATTAAGGTGAAAATTTTGAAGAATAAATTTTAAATAAATAAATACTAAAACCAATCTTATACAATATTTATGCAAAGTTTACGAACAAATAATTTCTAAAACTACATGAACATTTTTTTTTTCGCAATGTTTAAATTTTTGTCTAAAAGACACCACCATTTAAGACTTTCATAAATTACTTGATTTTAGAAATGGCCACTAAAATAAAATACTAAAATGTGTTGTTTTTTAGGTTCAATTAAATGCATTTGTTACTTCTGAGTTGAATACCTAAAAGCACATTTAAAAAAAAAAAAAAAAAAAAACGAAAAAGAAAGAAAGATCTGTAAACTTGCTTTAAAGACCTTTTAGTTCATATTATCAGTCTTCACTCAAATCTGTTGGAAACAGTGTTTAAAGTCTCAAACGTAAGTACTCAAAAATGAAATAAACGAAAAAAAATCGATATACAAAATCAAAAATAAATAAACAAACAAGTTAAAAACCCGTCTCTCAAAATGTCTAAACCAGCAAATATAATTATAAGTGTTTACGTATCAGAAAAAAATGATGCGGGGTTACCAGGAATAAAATTGTTAGCCGGGAATAAACCTTCAGACTTCGAAGGGGATTTGTTGCCTCATGTTCCTCCATGTGGCCAGAACAAGAACTATATTGCAGAAGAAGAAAGTGAATATTATATTGAGTATAAAAATTCAAAAATTTTTGTGCGGGTGAGGAGGATTTGTTGCCTGCGAGGTGTGTTGGTGCTCTCTTTAAGGAATATTTGTCAAACACGATTTATTTGATCTATATTTACGGAAGATGTTGGTTCACTCTATGGGTTTAAAGCATGAAAATCATAAAACTGCATTAATGCTACTTTTGGCTATGATGATTGGCAAGGTGATATAAAATTTGGTTAATTTTGCTTTTGAAAAAGTTACGTATTTATAATAGCATAAAGGAATGAATAAATGGACATATTAAAAGCTTGAAAGCCATGAGAGAAATTCAGTAGAATTTTGATACGGAAAAATATTTCGCATGTAGATGAACCAATCATGAATCTTTTCTTCATGTCCCATGAGTTCTTAAATGACCTTTTACGTCATATCGCACACAAAAAATTAAAGAGGCACATCTTTTTTTGCTTTTTCTTCTACGTTAATTTAATGCTAGTCCAATTTAAAAAGTGCCCCTTTTATTTTCAGTGTACGATGTATATATTGATTGCATGTGCTTGCAGAAGAAAAATACCAATAAAGTGAAGAACAAGAGCCAAATTGCAGCAGAAGAAATTAAATATTATATTGAGCATAACAATTTATACATTTTCATGCGAGCAGATGTTTTGTGACAAATGGCTTTGTTGCCTGAGTGTTGTGTTGGTGCTCTCTGAAAGGCATATTTGTCGGACACGATTTATTTGATCTATATTTACGTATGATGTTGGTTCACTGTGTGGATTTAAAGCATGATTTTTCTGAGTTCTTGAAATTCATAAACTGCAATAATGCTAAATTTGATAATTTTGATAATTTTCAGAGGGAACTGTCTGATATTTAATGATTTCGGACTTAGTTGATTGCGCTACTGTTCCTGCACGTACAGGAAAATATTTTTACGGAAATAATTACTAAAAATATACTTTTACAATTTTTATGCAAACTTTACTAGCAAATTGTTGTTGGAAATGCATAAACATATCTTTGTTTAATCACTTACATTTTTTTTAAAAAATACCATCATTTAAAGCAGGAATAAATCCTCAGACTTCGGAGGGATTTGTTACCTCCTGTTCCTCCATGTTGCCAGAACAAGAGCTAAATTGCAGCAGAAGAAAATTAATATTATATTGAGCATAAAAGTTCATAAATTTTCGTGAGATCGTGGAGGCTTTGTGAGGAACGGCTTTGCTGTGTGTTGTTGCTCCCTACCCAGGTAGCACAAAAAACGTTTAAACGTTTTATAAACGTTTTTAAGCGGTTGTCACAACGTTAATAACCATTTTACAACGTTCATAAAACGAAGTGTGCTACTTGGGTAAAAGGCACATTTGTCGGACACGATTTATTTGATTTATAGTTACGTATGATGTTGATTCATTCTGGATATAAAACATGGTTTTTCCAAGATCTTGAAATTTATAAAACTGCATTAATGCTAATTTTGGCTTCGATAATTGGCAAGGTGGAATGTATGAAGTTAACAATGTCGGTTTTACTCAATTGCGCCACTTCTCCTACGCAAATAGGAATAAATTTTTCGTAAACAGCCGCATAAACTTTGCGTACACAATTTTTATGCAAAGTTAACGAGCTAATAATATTTGAACCTACATGGACAATTTATTATAATTATTTTTACATTATTTAATGTTTTTATCGAAAATACAATTATTTAAGACTTATTAGAACTACTGAGTTAGAATTTGTTACTAAAAATAACTATTAAAATACGATTTTTTTCTTTTTTTCAGATTCAAATTAATAGTTTTGTTATTTTTGAGTTGACTATTTGAAAAAAAAGCAATGATTTGACCTCAAAATCCTTTTAGTTTATAGACACAGTCTCCTTTCTGTTGGAATTATTTTTTTAAGTCTTAAATAGTATAAAATACATGAAAAATAAACAAAAAAGAAAAACGAAATTAAAAGTAAATAAATAAGCAATTTAGAAAGTCTCGCAAAATTTCAAAATCGCTGGAATAGTTTCAAACTTTTAAACTTGCTGGAAAAAAAAAGTGATAAGTTTTTCGTTCTTCAAAAATAAAATTGAAAGCTTTAATTATACCACGCCACAGTTTGAATGCACGGAATTAAAGTAAAGTAGAACTGTTTGCTGTATTTATGAAAAGTTATAAGACTAGATATTAATTTAAAATTCGGATAGGTTCGTTTGTCAAAAATAATTTGTTTTCTTTTGTAATAATTTTTTTTCATCTTTTATTTATTTACCGTAAACTCGGGTTACTTGGACCCTAAGGGGTTACTTGAGCCCGTTACAGTAAAATGATAAAATCTAGGTTTGGTACTTATTAGTTGAAGACTTGCACGTAGTTCCTCGTTTCTCCTCTAGGTAGAAACACTCTACAGTCTCTAATGCTAGTACCAAACCCAGATTTTATCATTTTACTGTGGGCTCAAGTAACCTTCTTGTGGGTCCAAGTAACCCGACTTTAGGGTATTTATTTATATCTCATTTGAACTTTTACACAGAAGAGTATTAACTGAAGTTTTATAAAGATGGGGATTTTTTTTCGGACTTGAGCAATGCGGGGTTCTTATAAAAATAAATAAATAAATAAATCAAAATTAACATCAACACATGAAGAGAATTAAATGTATACAATCGAGTTGTGAGTTCTTTCGCTTTAAAAAAAAAAAATACTTCAGAGAAATTCGAAGAAAGATAACATTTCGTTTTGACTCTTTAGATAGTCTTTTTTGGTATAAAAATTACTAAAAAACATCGAATTAATATTTTTTTACCACGTTTTAAATTTTATTCTAGTATGAAAAATATACCAACAAAGGTCTAAGCTCTTTAGGGAATTTATTTAATTGATTTTTTTCCAGATCGCACGTTAACAGTGAAAAAGCTATTCTTTACCGTGTATCCCAGGAGGAAAAAAAAAAATCCCACAACACGCATATATCGATTCTTTACACCCGAGCACTCCTGCAATAGGGCCACGCCTAAAAGTATCTATGCGTAAATCTCGAGTTTTATTGTCTTTATTATTTCTTCTTTTTTACTCCCATCTGACATGAGATTAGGTCTGCAAGGTGCGAAATGGGATTTGACTAGTGACATTGCCTCTTCCGAATGAGATGGTCTTTTTTTTTTTTGATGTTCTTTATTTTTTAATTTTTCTCTCTGCCTTTTATTCGTTTCGGCCGACGCCCTTTTTTGAAGGGGAGGCTTATAAATGCTTCAGTTCTTTTGATTTGATCACATCAAACGGAAGCACTGGTGGAAACAGTGATGAAATTAACACTGTAATTAGAATCTAAAGATAAAATTTTCTACTCGAAGCTGATACTTTCCTCTGTGTGAGTTTGGATGAGCAAAATAAAAGATTCATTGTATTTAAATGACTTTTTGTGTACATGTGCCGTGTGGTATCTAATGTCATTAAACAGAATATATTTAAATCTTAATCATTTCTAATACCTTTTACGTTAAAAAGGACCAATTAAATTATTACAGATTAATTCAAAATGTATATTCGAATATTTTAACTATCATGCATACTTCCATGCTACTTAACTTAGAGATTTATTCTTCAGAAAAAAAATGATTTAAAAGGACAAATTGAATTCATAATGAGATAGTCGAAATGTATATGCTGATAGCAGTACCATTAGTTATTCAATTTTATTATCATTCTTACTGAGGACCCTTTATTGCAAAGAACTGGGTTGGGGACGGTTGAAACATTTTTTGTGGGTAAGGTTGAAACAGGTATGTAATCGAGGTTTGACCAAACACAAGAGCGTCAGAAATCAAAATGTTTAATTAAATGTACAAACATATATTTTGACCTAACTAAAAAGGATGCTATAGAACTGAAAAACAAAGTAACCGTCAAAAAAACCCTCATAAATGCTTCAGTTCTGTTGATTTGATCACATCAAATTGAAGCACTGATGGAAACAATGATGAAATTAGCGCTGTAATTAGAATATAAAGACAAAATTTTCTACTTGAAGCTGGTAGCTTTGGATGAGTTTGGATAAGCAAAATAAAAGCTTTTTTTGATTTAAAGCATCTTTTGTGCGTGCGTGCCGTTTGGAATCTAGCTTTAAACAAAAAGTAAATTTTAAGTTTTTATATTTTTTTTCTTTTTTAATTTTAAAAGAATCAAGGTTCTGTTTAAAATTAAGTTAAAATATACATTACAATACACAAAATATCGTTTGAACATGTGTACAGCCTAACTCAACCTAACTCAGAAGTATATAGAGTCATTCCATAGTGACTAACGTAACATTCAGAGCTGATTTTGTAACTGTGTTTACTTATAACTTAAAGGATAAAAAATATTTTTTAGCTATGCTGGTGGATTTACAATAGACAGGGTATCTATGTATCATTTCTGCTAAGAATTTAAAACAAAATTACTGACAGTAGATAGTTTTTCAACCAAAATAGCAGTGTGACTAACGTAACATTTTTGCAATCCTGAAAATGAATGCTCATGTTGTGAGGCAAAAATTTCTCAAAGTTAAGCAAGTGTTGAAAATTGAATAATATATATGAAAAATGTGTAAAGTTGGCTTTTAAAAACATAAAACACAATTATTAAATCTTAATTTTTCTAGTCTTAAGTGTCACTTTTGCTCAAGATGGAGTGTGACTAACGTAACGTGACTCACGTAACCATCGAATAATAAGCAGTATAGACACACTATAAACTATTTATTATGCCTAATCTCAGTGATAATTACAATACTTCTTCGTTTTTTTTTAACTTCTTATGTTGAATGATTTTTATTTATGTATTTATTCATTGATTTTTTGATACTTTTTTCACTTCGGTATTTTTTTTTCTTCCGTTGAGGTTGACATTTTCATGGAATGACCCTATAGTAAAAAATTGATTCTCTTAATCTTTTAACATTTTTGTTAGTATAAAGCAGTGAGTAACCGCCCCTAAGCAAGGCCCTTGCTTATGGGTGGTTAATCACTACTTGATACCCGAGCTCTGCCTTAAAATCTACGAGTTGTACCGTTTCCATGTGCGGTCGCTCGCTAGTATTCTAATTTCACATTAGTTACCAGTTTTTTTCGGATCTCTTTGCTGTATAAGAGGATTTTTGCCTCCAACTCATTCATTTTCGTATTCCATGCTGATGAGGGCATAATAAGCCCAAAACTGAAGTCCATGGATCGAAATGAACAAGTTGGCTGTGTATTGCGTTTTTGCTAGTATTTAATCTTAGAAGAATATATTAAATTACTTAAATTAACGCTGTAATTAATTGACTCTGTAATTAGAATCTAAAGATGAAGTTTTCTACTTGAAGCTGGTAGTTGTGGATGAGTTTGAACGGGGAAAATAAAATCTTAATTTTGCCCTCCAATGATTTTTTACGCATATGTGTCACTCGGAATCTAGTGTCAAATAAGAACAAATATTTTAAGTTTGAAATATTTATATTATTATATAATAAAAAATGAATCCATTAAATTATTAAAGATAAAGTTGGAATGTACATTCGAACATTCTAAATATCATTTATACATGTATGCTGCCTTTATTATGCCGAAAGGAAGAAAAAAATAAAAGACAAATTAAATTGGTCAAGAGTTTAAATTCTTACCAATATTCTAAAAATTATTTGCACGTGTGGGCAATGGAAAATAAGAAAAACGATTCTTTTGTTTTTAATGGTTTTGGGACATTGTTCTAAAAAATTTATCTAAAACATTTCATTTTTAGTTGAAGTGTATATTTTGCTATTTTAAACGTCATCGACATCTTTAAACAATCGTGCAAACCAACTCAGAAATATATTGTGAAGCAAAGAGAAATTGTTTTTAAGTTTTACACATTTTTATATTACTTATTTTTTAAAAGATTAATTGACAGTTCGATTATTAAATATTATGTGAAAATGTATATTCCAATATCTTAAACATCTTTTGTGCTACACTTAGACGTCCTTGTGATTTGTTGAGAGCAAATAAAATTAACTTTTCAGTTTTAAGATAGGTTTTATTATTAAAGTTAAGTTGAAACGCATATTATAATATCCTAAACTTTTTTTTTTTTGCATATGATTGCAACCTACCTCTTTGTGATACATATTGAAATAAAGAAAAAACTGGTTTCTAAGTTGTGAACATTTTGCCGTTATTTAGTTTTCAAAACCTCAATGTATATTTCAAGATATTTCTTTCGTTATCATTTCATTGTGTTGGTTCACCATCATCAAGTACTTTGATATTCGAAACCTGATCTTATGTACAAAGAATTGGTGTATAAATAAAATATATTATCGATGTTACCTTTCATTAAAAAAAATACTTTTTAAATACGACAACGTAGTTTTATTTTATAAATAAAATAAAAATTAAGGAAATACGGAAGAAATTATTAAGGTACATACTACATAACTTAATAATAACAGGTCGTTTTTTTCACTATTTCAAAAAGTGTTAATAAATGTAGGAATAAGCATACTTCTAATGCGGGGAGAAATGTAAACACTTAAAACAATTTTATTTTATTTTACTCACTAAATTCATTCCAATAAAAGTTACGAAATTTAAATACCTATACGATTTAGTGGTCTTATAAAAAATATTCAAAACTATTTACTCGACCTTTAAACATCTTAAACATACCATGTTACTAAAAAATATATAATTTCTCTTTAAAAAAAAGAACAAAAAAAGAGAATTTTTGCTAACTCTTGGTGTCACATGATGGCTTAATAAAGTTAAAGAGTCTTCCAAATACGTTAATTACGCGTCCGTGCGATGTTTAATAAATCAAGCTTTGTGTTTTAAAAAATAGTAAAACACAGTTGTGGCCGGGTAAAAAACCTTAACGTTAACATGGAATAAAAAGAAGAAATAAGGCGAGGAAGCTAAGAAAATAACTTTCACTGCAGCATTACTCTTTGCGTCAGAAAAACACATTTACAGAACATCGGGACTTCACTTAACGATTGGCTGAATTTTACCTACTCATCTTTACTGCACTATTTCGTAGCAACTAGAAATTAAGATTTCTAATATTTTTTAAAATATAATCTCTTTCAAACGAACTGTTTTTATTTTAAACTCCGTTTATTTATGGTAATCAGTGAAGTATTTTTTTTTTTTTTTTGATTTTCTAAAATTTCAATAACATTTCGCAATTTTTAATATTTGTTTAAGTAAAATATAACGGTCTTAACTCTCCAACAAAAGGCTAAATTAATTAATTGAAAGCATTACTAAGCATTGAATTGTATTAAAGGTATGGAATTTTCCCTGACGCAGTGGTAGTCGCGAAATTGTATTTTGAATTAAAATAAATAAATAACTAAAAATGAATATAGCCATACACACACACACAGTAGATACACCAGATGAAGTTATAGGTTTTCTAATATTTCATACATTTCTTTTTTTTTTCATCTAAAAATTTAATGATGTCAAGAATAAGACAAGTAATTTCAGTTTAATGCAGTGTTGCAAAATAGCGTATTGCTGCTTTAATTTACGAAACCAATTTTTTTTCTTCATACCTTCATAAGAACGGTTCGTGCTTCAAATTCGGCAACATATTGATTTTAATACCGCACGAAATTTTGCGGACGAAAATAAAGTGCAATTTCGGCATCGCTTTCCACTGGAGATTCCTCAGTAATATATCGATAAAACCCTTTCCCGTATCAAAAGGACCGACCCCGAATTCGATATGCAAGTTGAAACCCTAACTTCACGGCGGAATTTATCCCTATCGGAATTAGATCAGAACCTGTCCCGAAAGTTGGAAACAGATTTGGATATCCACGTTCTCGAACTGGCACTGGGCGATTAGCTGAAGGCTTTTCGTTCCTGAAAAGCAACCCCCTCTCGACTTATTGCTGGATCCGAGCAATAAAAGCTGGCAGGGTGAAACTTTGCAGAATTTCTGCTGACAGGGATCAGCGCTGCTTTACTTGATGTTGAGTGTCTTGATTAAATTCGTGGGTAATGATAATGGTCTGAGATTGTAGGAGGGCGAAAGCGTTTCATGGATTTCGACGGAGAAATGTGACTAGAGTGCTTCGTAAAAATGCTGATTCGAAGATGGTCGCGTTTTATACTCTAAGGGAGCACAGTCGAAGTTGTAGTTATTTTTCTTTTGCGTGTTACACTTATATTATAGCAAGAGTTGTTTTCTCTATAAATATAGCTCCAGATATGTAGGGCTGTATATTAATAGAAATAAGGGGACAATCATTAAAAAATACATTTGTATTGGTGCAAAGAACTACTCAAAGTGAAAAGAAAATTTTTCTTCAATTGTGATAAATGCTTTACAGGTTAATAGTTTTAGTATCATAGCAAAAATTTGCAACTTTTGATTAACTCTGTGCTACATTTTTAAGTTCAATGCACTTTTGTGAACAAATACCTGGACTTATTGCTGCATCCGAGCAATAACAGATGGCTGGGTGAAACTTTGCAGAATTTCTGCTGAGAGAGATCAGCGCTTATCTACTTGATGATGAGTGTCTTGATTAAATTCATGGGTAATGATAATAGTCTGCGATTATAGGAGGGCGAAAACGTTTTATGGATTTCGACGGAAAAATGTGACTAGAGTGCTTCGTAAAAATGCTGATTCGAATATGGTCGCGTTTTATAATCTAAGAGTCGGATTCTGAAGATGCAGTTATTTTTGTTGTTGTCGCACGCACGTGTGATGCAGTGAATGCTAGTATTTCAGTATTTATTACCAAAAATGCATTCGAAATTATCTGAAAAGCAACCGAGTAATAAAAACATGAAAGCTATGAATACTTAACTAAAAACAATTTCTTTGAGATTCAACTTCTCTAGCTTAAACTGTCCCGCTCGTATTTTTATTTTTTCTATGGTATATGTTGGTATAATATGTGGCCACTTAAAATATTAGATACTCATCACAAATTAATACATAATAATATTGAAATCAATTTGAAATGAATTATTACATATCTTTCAGCTATTCAGCCAATTAAAGAAACTTTAAGACACGTCGTGTTGATATGGTGTGAAAAAAAAAAAACTCCTTCAATAAAATTACTAAGACATTATTACATTATGTTTATACTCTTCCATCATTGTTCTTCACAGAATCAAAAGGTTTGCATTATTTATAATAGGGGAAGACCGCCTATATTGGACCCCCTAAGAACAGGAGGCCTGTGTCGCTCAATGTGAAGCAAAACAAAAATACAAAATAGGGCATCGTAAGCTAAATTTAATCAGAAACCCCCCTAGGAGCTTATATTTTCTGAAAATATGAAAATTATTTTTTAAAAAATTATCTTATAAAAAGTTGCAAAAGTCCAATTTAGGAATATATGCGCCTAAATTGAACCATGCGCTTCCTAAGTTGGACCGTACCAGGAAATCATAGAATAATTTATATTTGAACTATACAACTTTTTTCCAGGATTTGCCATAGAATTTCTTTTACTTCAGCCTCACTTAGGCAGTGTTGATAAACTCGCCGAAGGCATTTCATACACTTAATCATGTTTTGCACTTCATCTCTATGACAAATATTGCAATAACAATTGTTTTGTGTAGTTTCTTGCTTCTTTTCGTGTGACTTTTTCTGTTCTATGCCTCTTTTATAAGGCGTTATAATGATTGCTGAGATAGCCTTCATTTTTGTTCCTTCTATTTTTTTAGGCAAAGGTGATATGTGAGCCGGCTTTACAAAATCATAGTTAGAGTTGACAATCATGTTTTGATGAGAATTATCCGCTGATTCTGCAGAACTTGTACTAATTTAAGTCGTAGCTAGTTCTTGTACATAGTGTACAACTTACACCGAACATGTAACCTGTTCACTTTGAGTAGTTTTATGTGGGCTACTTGTTTCTAATTTTGATGCAGCAGAAGATGTCCTCGCCTCCGTGTATCACATGCTCGATAACTGTATATGTAGACAAAGGGAATAAAGCCCACATCTATGTGCGTGATGTGCTTGAAAAGAAAGCATTATTATATCTAACTCGTTAGCCAAGTTTATTGCATCAATGTTCTTTATGTAAGTGCTGTGCCTATTCATTAATAGAAGGGCATTCTTTTAACATTGCTTGGCTTAACAGTTTTTGTGAAATGTTGAATCAATTGTGTGAATTATCGTTTGTGATCCAACCTTTTTTTGAACAAGCATATTGTTTACCAGGGAAGCTTTCACAATAAGTTCATACATAGAACGTAATCTTTTGAAAATAAGCATGGGGAGCTTGGCAATTCTGTTGCACTCATGAAGCAAATAACCAGGTGTGTTTCTACTACGTTCACCTCTCATTACTGCGCCCAAACCTGGTGTTTACCTCTATACGTCAATATATTTTTGGGACTTTTAGACAGTGAAAAACCGGGTTCATCTACATTAACATTTCAGTAGCAATAAATTGTTTTCCTTTTAAATCGTTTCGAAAATATCAAAAATTTCATATTTTTTTCTCGGGAAACCA
>JAXGGA010012367.1:0-38985 GCA_038373865.1 Uloborus plumipes | reverse complement strand
ATTAGTGCAGCACATACCTGGGGTCTCACCTGGCCGTTTCATGGCACCACAAAATGTACACACATTATCCATTTTGCCAATAGTGACCTTGTTGTTGGAATTGTAGTCGTTGGTAGAGCTGTAAGAGAAGGCCCCTCTAAACCATTCAATGTTTTGAGCTAAAAAGTGCTGCGGGTGCCGTCTGCGAGTCTCTCGTCGCCGATGATCCCTGCTTCGGCCACGATTTTGCTGTAGCCGTTGATCCCTGGCTTCTGGTATCTCATTAGCCCGCTCCAAGCGCTTGCGTTTCCCATCTGGTGTAGTAGAATCTAGTGCGGAGCGTTTTCTTGGCATCAAGAAAAATGGTAAAAAAAATTAAATAGTCAAAATTCGTATCAAATTTTCCGAAATTGGAAATTTAGATTTCAGTTTTCATCCTAACCTTAGAGCACACGAATCCAGGCTGTATTAAACTTATACAGCTTCCAGAATAGGAAAAAATATGCTTTTTTGCCAATATGTTAAAGCCAAATTGGTAAAAACAACTGTTGTGATTCAGTAATTTTTTTCACAATAAACACTTTCCATTTTCTATGTGTTGCCGAAATCAATTCCCTTTTTATTTACCACGTTAGCGATTATTGGCATAAATGAATATAAAAATCCTAAGAAAGCAATAAATTTCATACTTACTCCAGCGAAGCCTAGGTTCAAAATTTTCACCATGATTACTATTAATATTGTTGTTGCATGGCAACCAAATTTTTGCAACAATGCACTGAAAATTTAATCATTTAATGGGGAAATTAAATGAAATTTACTATTTTCCATAATAACTTTTTTAAACTAAGCTTTTTAGAAATAAATTATAGCTTATCCTGCTCCCTGTTACTGTAGCTATCTAACGGTGCAAAAACGGTTAAAATCGGTCCAGTAGTTTGGAAGATTACCCCGGACATACGGTTTCAGAAGTAGTCTTTTATGTATATAGATTATCTTATGTTTTACATCGACGGTAATACAGTCGACATTCGATATAACGACCATCTCCGTCCTACACAAAACGCTCTTTATATCGAATGGTCGCTATAAGACGTAGAACATAGAGTATATTGGGATACAGTTGGGGTTTTTTTACATGTTGTTATATTAGGATGGTCTTTATAACGAGTGGTCGTTATAAGGAGCGTTGACTGTACCTTCATTACCTAAGACCTTTGGTTTGATTTCTTCTCCAAATTTCTTTCATCTTATTACTTTCAGCAGTTTCTTTTGAACCACCCCTTAGGTACTTAATCATTTTGCCCATCTTTACAAAATACTTTATATACTAAATATACTTTAACATTTGTTTATAAATTCTTAAGATGACATTTTGCGCTTTATATGTTACTTATGGACGTAACTTTATACAAGACGTATGTAACGCATAAAGCAGTTTTTTTTCCATACTTAATGCTTTTTCTTACACTATGCAATGCATCCATCTTTACGGAAAAAGAAATATGATCCTGAAAAAACTCAGCCATCATCAAGAACATAAAAAACACTAATGCTATGAATAAGCCTCTCACATAACCAACAAAAAAAGTTTCGATGCTATGTTCCATTAGAAATACAATATCTGATAAAACAACACGCTAAACAGCAGAATTTGTCCAACATCCTACTAACAGACCGTTCATTTCCCACAAAAAACAATCCTGATCATTTACACTTGGAATAAAATGCAACGGACTACAAAAAAAAAAAAAAAAAATAAATAAAAATAAAAAAATCTTATCTTCACGTCGAGCCATTACTGCAGGAGCTGTAAAAGCATTTACAGGCCGACCAGTTACGTAGATTCAGATAAAAAAGAGCTTGGGCTCTCCGCCGCTCTCTCGTGTTCATTTAACGTCTGATAAAATTAAGAGATAAGTTTTTATTTCTTGCAGGCGTTTTTCACGGCTACAAATTCGATTTTTTCATTAAACCTAATTGGCTGGAAAAAAAGCTGTATTTATCTCCTCTGGCTCACGTTTGAAAACGAATTTTAGCTTTCTCTTAGATGTTAATATGAAATAAATATTTTATTAGCGATGAAAAACGGCACGTTTTAGGGTGTAGTTTTTTTTTTCCTTCTTCGAATCAATACCCCTATTTCGTTTTTTAATATCAGTCATGTGGTGTTAGGAAGGTGTGGGAGTATGTGACAATTTTGCATAACGATATTGGCGTGGAGCGGTGGTCGTCAAACTGAAATTCGACTTTTTCCAAATGAAATCGTTAGTTCACAAACCAAATTTGAAAAAAAAAAAAAAAAAAAGCCACTTTAAGACATTTGAAGTGTCAAATACTAAACAGCTTCAGAGACTACTGTCCGACCTCCTTAGGTAAAACCTTCCGCGCATTTACGCATACGTCAGGTCTTCTCTGATCTTACCAAAATAGGGGTGTTAGGCAAGATAACAGTAAGGAGAATAATAATAAAAAGCATTTTGAACCGTGTCAAACAACGTGGAATGATGCTCATTTCAAATACACAGTTTAGTTGAATATGTCAAAAGGATATAGCAAAAGTAAGCTTTAAATTAAAAACTTCGGAAAGTTATCACCCACAACCCATCTAACCTTTTTTAAGTGGAACTGTTCGCGAGTTCTAGACGCGGTTTTTTAAGGACGAATAGTAGTTTCACTTTTGGTGGGGATAATGAATTTTAAGTAACCTTAGCATAGCTGGAAAAAGAAAACATCAGTGTTGCGTTGTGGGAGGGAAAATGTCCGAATTCTGCTCCGACTCCAACTCCTTTAACCCAAGATCACAATCCGACTCCGACTCTTTTTTTGTAGTTCTACCAGAGTTGTAGACAGAATGGATGACTTCAATTCTCGGAATTTAAAGTCACAGATTCCCGACTCTGACTCCGCAGCTACGTAAACATCTTATAGATGATGAGTTCTTCACATTGGTAGGTAATTTTAAATCCAACATGCGACTGAAGGGTGTACAGTCATAGAAAAAAAAAACGAAACACTCGCTCGTATTCGAACACTATTAACACTAGAGACACGTGTAATATGGTTTTTTTTTCAGGAATAATGTGCTCTATAAATTTCTATTGGTAAATTGTTGTTAAGGGGTCGTCTTCATATAAAAATCGGCATCAACTTTAAAATTTTCTATGAAAACCCCCCTTTTTTATCGCATACTTGTGATCAGCAACATCATTTAACTTTGTATACCAAATCGTTTTAAATTTGCTCCAGCCGTTGCTTCGCAATTGAACTGAGAAAAAACCGTCCCGTAATGTTAAAAATATTTTTGATACTTGGGCATATAATACCTAAACCACGTTAGGTACGGCAAAGTTTGTTTTTTTATATCAAAGTATGAACCAACCCAACAATAAAAACGTCATTGACTTCCTCTCAGATAAAATTTTGAATTTTTTATGAATTTTGAAATTAATATTTGAAAAAAATAATGATCTGGAACAATATAATATTTTGATGGAGAAACAATCTAGAAGGGGTTTCAAAGGAGAATCCAAAATGGGAGCTCAAAATATCCAGTAGTTTTTGAGATATGCTAAAAGAACCATTTTTAGGGACCATATACAACTGTGCAAACTGAAACAATAGCAGGGAATTTCTATGCAAAGAAAGAGGAATATGCTTATCCACCAGTTGCAGAACATGCTCAGCGTTTTTATATAGTATTTAGTTTTCAACAGTTATAATATGTTGAAAGCGAAACGCTAATAAAACTGCTGAGTATATTTTAAAATTGGTAGACAATCATATTTTTTGTCCATTAGTCAGAAGTCTGCATTCATGCAACATGTAGCAATTCAGAAAACTTTTTCCGTGGACACTTGATTTTCATGGAAAACTGTGGTGTCTCGGAAGGTTATTTGGAATAATTAGTGAAGATTAGACGTTTTTTTTAATTCTGAGACACGGTTTTAACATTTTTGCCAATCCTAATACAGTAGTTTATATAAATACAAGAGGTTACTTTTAAGTTGTAACTTCTCTCCAAAAGGTGTGTGCTGCAACGGTTAGTGCGTAGCTAAAAATATGCATCAATCGTTGTTTAATCAAAAAGATAGAATGTTGCGTTTTTCCCTTGAACTCTACACAGTAGGGTTTTCTCTTCCAAATTTCAAAAAAATATTATAACTTTAACAAAACCCGAGAATTTTTAATTAATTACGAAAAGCAAACGTATTATTGCGAGTAGCTTTAGGTAATTTAATCGAAAAAATATGATTTGTCTACTCTTTGTAAATTTCGACCTTGAAAGTAGCCTTTTAAATATGGTGGTGGTCCCTAAATCTTTGGTCGGTCATAACTTTTGTTCTACTGGTCCTAAAGTGATGCCGCTTGGTACCCAGCGTACTTTTGGCCCTCCGCACCTAATTATGTAACCAAATGTAGGGGTTCCCATTTGAAAATTCAGACTTTGAGTTCATTTCACTTTGTATATAGCCCCTTATCAAAATTTTACTCACATAGTTTTAAAGAAGACTTTAATCCATGTCAGAAGACACCTTTTTTTTTGTTCTTGGCAAATATAGCAGCCGAATAATTCAGAGTGTTTCGTTTTTTTTTTCTATGACTGTACAAACATTGTGCACACACACATTCCAATTTTCCCCGTGTCTATCATTAAATCTGGTTGGATGGGAACCTGAAGAGCGCTATTTTTTCTTAAATCCAAACCAGGAACTGAGCAACCCCTAGTCCAGTTCCCCCATCCGTATTGATTTGAAATGAGACGATGGAGGACTTTGTTTCCTCGAACATATTTAGCTCCAGTCACTATTCGAAAACACGGTGGTCCTTCGTCCGCCTGGCATCGAACTTGGGACCGTTCGGTTATGAGTCCGAACCTTTACCAACAGAGCAACCACGGCCCAAACATAGTGCTGCTCCACCTCATTACGTAAAGGCCAAATCAGGGTCATGAGTCAAAATTTACGCAAAATAGCAGGAGCCAAGGCGGTTTGGTACTACAAGCAAGTACCAAACAGCTTGTTCTGACACCCATAGACTGCTTTCAATTTAGTTCAGGTTTGTTATGGCGATTTCAGAATGATTATCTCAAACAAAAGCGAAACTGCAGTCTGCGTTTGAGACCACCAGCTGGGTGGTCTGGTATGTGTTTATAGTTCTATCAAAGTTCCGGCGAAGAGGCATTAACTTGTATTTATCCCCCAAAGAAAGTATTTTTTATTTTTTTAAACTTTTTCTTCATGTTTCTTCTGGTTTTTATGGCAATAATTTCCATTATTGTCCTTAACTTTAATACTTTAAATGTTTAGTTGAATTGGATTTTTGTTTGCTTTTAGAACTTCGTCTTTTTTCCAATGTATTTCTGTAAATTATGCTTAGGGTTTTGATACTTTTGAAAAAAAAAGTTCATAATTTATATTAGGCAGTTTTTTTGAAGCATGTAAAGGGTTTTATACTTTATTTAATACATAATGTTAACTTTTTATTTATCCCTTTGATTGATCTATTGGTATTACCATCAATTTCGTTAAAGCGAGCATTCTTCAAAAACGAACTATTGTTAAAGCGAACTGAAGTCTGATTTTCTTAGGTAAAACTTTCCGCGCATTTACGCATGCGTTAGGTCTCTGATCTTACTAAGATAGGGGTGATAGGTAAGATAACAATAAGGGGAAAAATAATAAGAAGCATTTTGAGCCGTATCAAACAACGTAGAACGATGCTAATTTCAAATACATAGCTTAGTTAAATATGTCATGAGGATAGCAAATGCAAGTTTCAAATTGAAAACTTCGGAAAGTCCCTACTCACAACCCATCACCCCTTTTTTAAGTGCAATGGTTCGCGAGTGCTAGGAGCGGTTTTCAAAGATGAACAGTAACAATAAAGCAGTTTTATGCTTTAATAACATTAATTTTACTATTCATTTTATGAGCTTGCAACCTAGTAACAAACCTTGTAGAATGTGGGTAAACTTTCAAAAGAAAACTAGAAGTAAAATCAAGCATGCAGTAAGTCGAAGCCTGAGAAACACTCACTGGATAGCACATTAGGAGTCAGTTTGTTAGAAAGCAAGCTAAAAAAATTCCTCAAATTCTCTTCTCTAACGCCGAGACGGTTGCTTGGAGGAAGTATTTATCTAATGGCCGCAGCTATTACCTGATAAAAGAAGGACTCTAAGACTCAGTTTTTTCATTAAACCTAATTGTCGGAATGAAACAGTGTGTCGTATTCCCTGCGGATGCAGAAAGAGAGAAAGAAGGGAACCGATCGAATAGAAAACAGAAAGAGAGAAGGTTCTGGTGAAAGCTGGAGTTGTAATACATCCATTTAGACTTAAATAAGTAAATCTTTTCATTTGATAAACTAAGATTGGTGATTGTGCGTTTCCTTCTGCGGTAATTAAATTGATTGTGTGACATTTTAATACCGCTGTGAAAGTGATTTTGATATCATTCGATTCATCTTTTGCTTAGTTAATCCTGATATGGTGTCGGAATTTCAAGAATGAAACATAGTGCTCATGCAGCTAGGGAACAAAATTTTGTGTTTAGGAGTCAGTAATCAAAAGAGCAGCGTGAAGATCAATGGGGCCTAAATGTTGCATAGTGGACGTTGGTAGCTCGATTCATTAGGCTTCGGACTCGTAACGGGAGGGTCTCGGGCTCGATCCTAGCCCGTCGAAGATTCACTATGTTCACTAATGGTGGCTGGCTGACTTAAAATAAGGGTCGTGGAGATTAAAACGTATCGACTGCATGACATATTGTATAATATTGCATACATTAATAATTAAAGCATGTTGACCATTTGACAGCTTTTTGCAACAACCGAAAAGTAATAAATGTCTATAAAAAAAGAAGATTGAGGCTACACACACAATATGCAAATAAATAAATAAATAAATATAATATATATATATATATATATATATATATATATATATATATATATATATATATATAATATATATATATATATATATATATATATATATATATATATATATATATATATATATATATATATATATATGTATATATATATATATATATATATATATATAAAATAACAGAATTGTAGGAAGAAAAACGAAGAGACCACACCAAGAGCCCATAGATGCGCAAAGCAGCTAAACTACAAAGCCAAGTATATAAAACAACAAATAAAAAATAATAATAATGAAATAGAAAATGGCACAATAGGAGAAGTGAAAGGAGAAAGGTTGAATCCAGAGCTCATCAGCCGTGGGGGATTCAAGAGTGGTCGAAAGACCAAAAAGCTCAAGTATAACCTTCAATAACGACTTTGCTTCACTGTAACTGTTTAACTGTTCAATCGTATGAAATCGCTGGAAGAAACCATTTGGATTGCAGAGATGGATATTTTTTGAGCACGTGTAAATGGAGACTGGAACGTATTAGGATTTGTTTTTTGGACACGGATTTACCTTACATTTTTATTTTGACAACTGGACTGCCTCCTGATTTGCTGGATATGATTTTGGATTTTGTCGCGCGGAACTTCAGGTGAGATGTTTTTATTTTCACAGCAGGACCGTCCTGTGGGTGGCCGGTTTTTGGGAATTTTATTCCTAATCGGTCGAGGCGAAACCCCTGCTTTTAGTTTTAGGTTTTTGTTCTAATGTACGGTTTGCAGGCTCACATTGGTGCTTTTGCCCAATGATGATCTGTAGACTGCATACTTTGAACTAAAACATCCTCTCTATAGTTATTTTTAAATTTTTTGGTCTTTCGACCACTCTTGAATCCCCCACGGCTGATGAGCTCTGGATTCAACCTTTCTCCTTTCACTTCTCCTATTGTGCCATTTTCTATTTCATTATTATTATTTTTTATTTGTTGTTTTATATATATATATATATATATATATATATATATATATATATATATATAATGAGGAAAACATTTGTTAGGTCCCAGTGACCTCCCGAGACCTCCCTTCGGGGCGCTCCAGTTGCAAACAAACAGATAGATCCGCGGACACTTTGCTTTTTCATGTATGTGTGAAGACAAATAAAATATTTTATAGGCAAAACACTTATATTTAAAATGCTAGGAAATACTTTGGGATTGAATACATTAGCTATTTTATTAACTAATATGAAGACTCGATTTTACGCTTCAGAAGGAATGATTAACGTAAAATAAAGAAAAACGTAGAATGCGGGGAATACTTAAAAGTCAAAAATCAAATAGAAAACATAAAAAATACACAAAATGTGTGGAAAACATGGATTTGGGGGGCGTAATACCGAGGTTTCACTATATTTGAAGGGCTTGGAGGATGAAGGGGCTATGTTACATTTTAAAAAATAAACACACTGGACAATGGTAAGCAATGGATATAGGTAAGTCAATAAAACTTGGTTACGTCAAAAAGTAGATGTCATTAGACCAACTTCATACGCCCACTACACTGTAAAAAAAAATCCGGAAACGTTTCTGAGTATGTCGGGCAGCTGCGGTTCATGTTATTTTCAGAAACGTTTCTGAGTATGTCGGAATCCTCTTTCTGTTATTTTCAGAAACGTTTCTGAGTATGTCGGAAACCTCTTTCCGTCATTTTCAGAAACGTTTCTGAGTATGTCGGAAACCTCTTTCCGTCATTTTCAGAAACGTTTCTGAGTATGTCGGAAGCCCCTTTCTGTTCTTTTCAGAAACGTTTTTGAGTATTTCATGCAGCTGCGGTTCATGAAATATTCAGAAAGGTATCTGAGTATTTCAGAAAGCTTTCTCAGTATTTCAGAAACCTCTGAAATTTTCAAAAATGTTTTCAAATGTTTCGAAATCCTTTTTTCTGTTACTCTTTTTTTTTTATATAATCATCTGTATTATAATGATTCTGTTTTTTCTTTTCTTACCGCTGAGATTTGTAATATTTTATTTTAAAAAGCAAATAAAAAATAATTCAATAAAATACTTTTATAATTGTGTAAAAATACAGAATTTTTATTATTTATGAATTTTATTATGTTTTTTAATCCACCAGTTGTTTTGTTATTTGTAAAAGTTGAGGTTCATAAAAATAGAGTTATAACATAAGAAACTGGATGATTAAAAAAAAATAATAATTTTGTGTTGTCACACCATTATTAAAGTATTTTATTAATTTATTTTTTGTTTTCTTTTTGGAATGAAATATCGCTCATCTCAGCGGTGAAAAAATTAATTAAACTTATTGAAGTCTGCGACATGAGATTTGTATTAAAAAAAGTTACAGAGAAAGGATTCCAAGATGTTCGAAAACGTTTTTGAAAATTTCAGAGAGAATTCTAGCATACTCAAGAACTCTTTTTGAAAATTTCATAAACCGCAGCGGCACAATATACACTCAAATGTTTTTGAAAATTATACAAAGAGGATTTCAAAATACTAAGAAATGTTTTTTGAAATTACAGAAAGCAGATTCCGAAGTACACAGAAACGCTGTGTAAAATTACAGAAAGTAGATTCCGAAACACTCAGAAGTATCTCAGAAATGTTTTTAAAAATATCATGAACTGCAGATGCCCTATATATTTAGAATTGATATTTTTGACAATGTACGGCACTTCCTTTTTTGTGTGGTAAACATTTTAGAACGTACATATGTAGTACAATAAGCGTTTGTGCCACAAGTAATGGCTAAAAAATATTTCAGCGAATTCGAAATTATATATTGTTACAAATCTTGTAAATAGTTGTTGTTTTTCCTGCCTTGCATCATTTTCATTAGTTTTGGTTTTATCTGACGTCATGTTGCAAAAGTATCTGAAGATATCACTTTTATCACTTGTATACCGGCCCCGTAACACTTTGTAGTTTTTACACTTGCCCTAACTTTAATAAGCGTGAAGAAATTTTCGCTCGGAGTGGTGTTTTTCTTTTTATTTCTAGCGTTTTCTTGAATGAATTGTTTAAAGTTATGAATGATTTGGAATATTCCAGATATTACTAGAAAGTTGTCGGGAATTCTTTCCGTGTATAAATAGCTGGCCTTGAACACAAGTCAGTCAGTTGTTTTCAGATTTGATTCTGGTGACTCGTTTTATTCGCTTGGGCGAATGTTTGTTTTGCTTTTGTAATTGCTTAATTACTGTTCACGTTTGATACGTGGTGCTGAGTTACTGTTGAGAGTACAGTGTACTGTTTTGCTACCTAATTGCTGGATGTTTAGCAATTGTTTCCTGCTCATATTGTAAATAGTGTAAATACTTGTAAATAAATTTATAGTTACTTCCTCAAGATTGGAATGCTCATTTGAAGAAAGTTGAAGGTGCTACGGACTCGTTACAATTTTGGCGCCCAACGTGGGGCATCTTCAAGGACTTTCTTGGAATTACCTGTGAACTTGGACTTTTCTTCCTAAGGACTTTTTGACTTCGGAATTTTATGGTGATTACTCGAGCAATGGATGAACAACTGAAACAACTCCTTGATGCGATCAACGCTGTTAAAAGTGAATTAAAAAATGACATGGCTACTAATCAAGAACAATTAAAAAATGATCTGGCTACTAATCAAGAACAATTAAAGAATGAGCTGGCTACTAATCAAGAACAATTAAAAAATGATCTGGCTACTAATCAAGAACAATTAAAGAATGAGCTGGCTACTAATCAAGAACAATTAAAAAATGATCTCGCTGCTAATCAAGAAGAAATTAAAAGCGATCTAACGTCAATGAAAAGTTTGGTGGAAAGTAAATTTACCAATATAGAAAATAAAGTGGAGGTTCTAGAAGAAAAAGTTGATAGCGTTGAGAACCGAATCACCACAGTAGAAAACCATATGGAAAAGAAAATTAAAGAACTTGAATCGAAGTTATCAGCATCCTGCAACAACTCAAGTGACTGTGTAGCTGCAGCTGGAACTTCTCGTCCATCCATCAAACTGGCTACGTTTGACGGAAAGACCTCGTGGAATATTTACAAGAAGCAGTTCCTCATCGTTGCAGAAGCAAACTCCTGGGACTCTTCCACGAAAGCCTGTCAACTTGCAGCCTCGCTGAGAGGGGATGCAGCTGATATACTACAGACCTTCCCAGAGGACAAGCACCATGACTTCGAAGCCTTATCATCGGCCTTGGAGCTTCGCTTTGGCGAATCCTGCCAAAAAGAATTCAGCCAACTTCAGCTCAAATCCCGACTCCAGAGGGCTGGAGAGACTTTGCAAGTTTTTGCAGCAGACGTTGAGAGGCTTTCCCATCTCGCCTTCTCGGACTGTCCTTCGGGTGTTCGCGATAACCTGGCCCTGAACTACTTCATAGACGGAGTGCGAAATCCAGAAATTCAGACGGCTCTCCGGATGGCGGACATCAAAGATCTTAAATCCGGTCTGGTCTACGCAATGAAGTTCGAGGCTGCACAGCAAACATCCCGCAAGGATCGCCATTCAATCAGGGGCGTGGAAGTGAGCGCCCAGGATTCGATCTCAACTCGTCTCTCGGAAATTGAGCGACAAATCAAAGAGATGTCGGGGACCCTGAAGAAGACTCGCAAAGACCAAAGTGGACAACCACTGAAGTGCTGGAAATGTGGCGGTGAGGGCCACGTACGAAGGAACTGCGAAGCCCGCCAAGAAACAAGAGGGAAGGGTACCTCTTCCTCTCCAGCTCAGGAAAACTAAGCTATGGCAATCTCGCGGGGCGGAGGTCGCCAAATTGGAATGAGCCCCATCCTAAAGTTTTCCAGATTTCTTCAAGAAGTGGCGGCTGCAACGGACTCTTCATTTACGCTTATGTGAATGGGTTTCCCTGCGAAATGATTGTGGACACAGGAGCCAACGTTACCATTATTAAGACTGATGTGGCTCGTCAATTTGGACTCAAGATCTTATGGACGCCGCCCTGCGTTACTCTTCAGACTGTGACAGGTGACAAAATCGAGATTGAAGGAAAAGTGAACTTAGAAATAATGTTCGGAAGCGCCACTTACCATCACACGGCATTCGTCGCTGACATTACAGATCCCTTCATTCTCGGACTGGACTTTTTGAAAACATTTGATTTTTCTATCGACTTTAAAAATAATGAGCTGCACTCGATGAGGGAAGACATAGCAATTTTCAACGCTGAAAATAACTTAAAATCCGCTCATCAAATAATAGCCCAAACAGATTTAGTGATTCCCCCAAGATCAGAAATACTAATACCTGGCTCCATCAAGGAAAACAACAGCTTTAAATTCGGCCTAATTGAATATCCTAACCAGAGTAATAGCCCCAAAGGAGTACTAGTGGCATCTACGCTTGTGGACCTTTCAAGGAATGCAGTTCCTGTGAGAGTCGCCAATGTAAGTGAAAGACCGAGGAATATCAAGAAAGGAGAAGTGTTGGCAACTTGTACTCCCGTAAACTGCATCATCAGAAGAATTGATTCCTTCGAGACTGTGTCTTCCGAATCCTTGACTTCGAAATTAATTGGGAGTGCAGCATTATCGAAGGATCAAAGATACGCTGCGGAAAAATTGGTGGACGACTTCAAGCAGGTGTTTTCATCTACACCCGAAGATGTTGGTCGCACGAGTTTAGCGCAGCATAGGATCGACACTGGAGATCATCCCCCTATCAAGCAGCATCCAAGACGACTACCGTTCGCCAAGAAGGAAGAGGTTGAGATCCTCGTAAAAGAGATGCAGGAGAATGACGTCATCGAACCCTCATCCAGTCCTTGGGCATCCCCTATCGTCTTGGTCCGAAAGAAAGACGGCTCCACCAGATTTTGTGTTGATTACCGACGCCTGAATGACATCACCAAGAAGGACAGTTACCCTCTTCCACGGATCGATGACACTCTGGACACCCTTTCCGGACACAAGTGGTTTTCGACCCTGGATTTAAAGAGCGGCTACTGGCAGGTGGAGATACACCCCGACGACCGAGAGAAGACGGCGTTTACAACCGGACAAGGCTTGTGGCAGTTTAAAGTGATGCCGTTCGGCCTCTGCAATGCACCAGCCACGTTCGAGCGTCTTATGGAGTCAGTGTTACGAGGACTTTCTTATGAATCCTGTCTTGTCTACTTGGACGACATCATCATCATAGGACGCAGTTTTGAGGAACATTTGGCTAATCTTAGGAAGGTGCTGCAGAAGCTTAAGGAAGCCAACCTGAAGTTAAGCCCGTCCAAGTGTAATCTGTTCCGCCGTGAGGTGAACTACCTTGGTCACATTATCTCTTCAGAGGGTGTACGAACAGATCCAGATAAGGTATCCGCAGTCAAGAATTGGAGCCGCCCCGAAAATGTTCATCAGCTGCGAAGCTTCCTGGGGCTCTGCACGTACTACAGGAAGTTTGTGAAGGGTTTTTCCAATATTGCACGACCTTTGCATAAGCTGACGGAGAGCAAACGAAAATTTGAATGGTCCAAAGAATGCGAGGATGCATTTCTACAGCTGAAGGAGGCTTTAACATCAACGCCTATTCTCTCTTATCCTCAGCCTGGAAAATCCTTCATACTTGACACTGATGCGAGCCACGAGAGCGTTGGAGCTGTTTTATCTCAAGAAATAGACGGTAACGAACATGTCATTGCCTACTGGAGCAAATGCTTATCCAAGTCGGAGCGAAATTATTGTGTCACGAGAAAGGAATTGCTCGCCATAGTTAAAGCTGTAGAACATTTCCATCATTACCTCTACGGCCGTAAATTCCTGCTCCGGACTGATCATGCCTCTTTAACTTGGCTGTTGAATTTCAAGAATCCAGAGGGCCAGGTAGCCAGGTGGATACAGCGGCTCCAGGAATATGACATCGAGATTAAGCACCGAAAAGGTTCGTCACACGGTAATGCTGACGCATTATCAAGAAGACCTTGTTCCGAGAACTGCCATTATTGCTCCCGAATTGAGAAACAGTACGGGATGACAATCCCTACTGCCTGTCAAGTTACTGCTACTTCATCATCTTCAGATCCTGATCCATGGAGTGACGACCAAGTTAGAAAAGATCAGCTTGAAGACCCAGACCTAAAGCCTATCATAGAGTTAATGGAAAAGGACAGTCGGCGACCTAGTTGGCAAGACGTTTCTCTCTACAGTCCTGCGACGAAAAGATACTGGGCTCTATGGAAATCTCTCCAGTTGCGAAATGGCGTCCTGTATCGGAAATGGGAATCTGACGATGGTAAAGCATTCAAATGGCAGTTACTCCTTCCCAGATCAAGAATTCCAGACGTTCTAAAGGAATTGCACAGTAGTCCGACTGGAGGACACTTTGGTATCCTGAAAACCCTCCACAAGGTTCGAGAGCGCTTCTTCTGGAGCAAGGCGAAGGATGACGTGGAGAAG
This sequence comes from Uloborus plumipes, assembly GCA_038373865.1. Taxonomy (NCBI): domain Eukaryota; kingdom Metazoa; phylum Arthropoda; class Arachnida; order Araneae; family Uloboridae; genus Uloborus; species Uloborus plumipes. Next base: position 24,716 of record JAXGGA010012367.1, on the reverse strand, counting down.
TGGTGTCATTCTTGTGACACCTGTGCTGCCCGTAAAGGACCGAAGAGAAGAAGCCGCGGGAAACTACATCTTTACAACGTAGGAGCTCCTTTCGAACGAATCGGGATCGACATTCTTGGTCCTCTACCGAAAACTACTGATGGGAACAAATACATCCTCGTTGCCATTGACTATTTCACCAAATGGCCCGAAGCATATTCCATTCCGGATCAAGAAGCTACCACTGTAGCAGAGACTCTAGTCCAGCATTGGATCTCGAGATATGGGACACCTTTACAGATCCATTCTGACCAGGGAAGGAACTTCATCTCTGCTGTGTTTAAGGGCCTATGTAAAATCCTCAAAATTGAGAAAACTCGAACGACACCACTACACCCACAATCGGACGGCATGGTGGAGAGATTCAACAGGACAATCCTTAATAATCTCTCGCTTATGGTCTCCAAAAATCAACAGGATTGGGACAAGAAACTTCCTCTGTTCCTGCTGGCCTACCGCAGTGCTGTCCACGAGACCACCGGATATTCCCCATCACAGATGCTCTTCGGCCGAGAGCTTCGGCTGCCTTGTGATCTCGTCTTCGGTCTCCCTCCAGATGCGCCTTCATCGCCTGAGGAGTACGTCCAGGATCTCCAGGCCCGGTTGGAAGACGTTCATCACTTTGCACGGGAGCGAATCAACATCGCGACGGAGAAGATGAAGACCCGATACGACACAAGGTCCACTGGTCATGACTTTCAAGAAGGTGACAAAGTATGGCTATGGAATCCCATCCGACGTAAAGGTCTGTCACCCAAATTGCAGTCGCATTGGGATGGACCTTACACAGTTCTCCACCGGCTGAACGACGTCGTAGTGAGGATCCAGAAGTCATCACATTCAAAACCTAGGGTTGTCCATTATGATCGGCTAGCCCCATACTATGGCCATAGTTCGTAAAGTAAATCTAAAGCTACCATGGTAATTTGTTTGTAAATTTTGTAAATAACTTTTGCCTTTAATTGTTTGTAATATTACTCTATCAATGTTATTATTTCGTTCATGTTCTCATTGTTATTGTTTATCATGTTTATGATTGGTCATCATGTAATGTGTGCATCTGTAAGTCTTCCCTTGCTTCCTTTCTGGGGATTGTACTGCCCGGGACGTGCAGTCCTTGGGAAGGGGGCAATGTTACAAATCTTGTAAATAGTTGTTGTTTTTCCTGCCTTGCATCATTTTCATTAGTTTTGGTTTTATCTGACGTCATGTTGCAAAAGTATCTGAAGATATCACTTTTATCACTTGTATACCGGCCCCGTAACACTTTGTAGTTTTTACACTTGCCCTAACTTTAATAAGCGTGAAGACATTTTCGCTCGGAGTGGTGTTTTTCTTTTTATTTCTAGCGTTTTCTTGAATGAATTGTTTAAAGTTATGAATGATTTGGAATATTCCAGATATTACTAGAAAGTTGTCGGGAATTCTTTCCGTGTATAAATAGCTGGCCTTGAACACAAGTCAGTCAGTTGTTTTCAGATTTGATTCTGGTGACTCGTTTTATTCGCTTTCGCTTGGCGAATGTTTGTTTTGCTTTTGTAATTGCTTAATTACTGTTCACGTTAGATACGTGGTGCTGAATTACTGTTGAGAGTACAGTGTACTGTTTTGCTACCTAATTGCTGATGTTTAGCAATTGTTTCCTGCTCTTATTGTAAATAGTGTACATACTTGTAAATAAATTTATAGTTACTTCCTCAAGATTGGAATGCTCATTTGAAGAAAGTTGAAGGTGCTACGGACTCGTTACAATACTAAAATGCATATTGCACTAAAAAAAATACAACGTTCACCGGAAGAAACTTGTTGAGGGGCAGAAAATTTGTTTCGCCTCTTTTGCTTATAACCTTCCTTACAGATCTGCTGAAATAGCATACCCAGCGCGTCATCGAAAAAAAATGCTGATGTATGCAATTAGCATCACGTTTTTGCTGTGTGAAAGATAAGGCTTTTGAATAGCTTGTTTAGACACAACTGGCAATAATTTTTCTCTTTATGGGTAGGCAGCTAGACGGATTGCTTGTTTCATTGAGCAGTATTATTTCACCTCCCCAGTTAGTTAAAATGAAAAGTTCAATTTTATTTTTTTGTTCGGATTTTTAATTTTAAGTTTTTTCCTGTTTTGAATTTTTTTGGTCGGTAGAGCTCGGCGCCTTTTAGGCTCTGGCGCCCCCGTGCGCCGCACGGCTTTGCACATTGGGACGTCGCGGCCCTGAATGTAAATACTCATACACAAAACATGTTCGTTTGTGTGAAAACATGTTATTGAAAGAATATTGGATCTCTAGAACTTGCGAAAAATACAAAATGTAAAAAGCATGAGAATCATGGTTATATGACAACAAATTTCTAAAACAAAATCGATTTAGTACCCTAAATAACACTTTAAAGATTTAAGAGCAAGAATCTGAGAGAGTGTCACGGCTGAGATTCATGACGTCTCAGATTTTTTCCAAAAAATTACCAAATGTTTATTATCTTATTGAAAAACTAAATCCAGAATGTTTTGCTCTAAAGTTGAGTTGTTTAGTTTTTATGGATCCCTAAAGGTGAAGCTGCGACATCAAAAATTAAGTGGATTTTCAAGACAAGGAAGTTGCTGTGAGCCAAACCTCTTACCAGGAACTGTTTAACTCTAATTTTCTTTTTGTATATGGAATATAGAAGGTTGAAACTTTACAAAATGAATGTTAAATTTGTGGTAAGTTGTTGCCGTAAGGTCAGTGAAAGCCCTCAATTTTTTACAAAAAATGTATTTTTTCCTGTGCATTTTTTGTAAAAAAATTTTTCACATTTCGCCGCAAAGGATTCAACTGTTATGTTAAGACAAAGAATAGAGTATGACATTGGAAAAAAAATATTTCAATATGTTGTTGGCAGAGGAAGTTATGACCGTTTGAATATCGGTAAAATATGACATTTTTTATATTTTGGCCTTACGCAACTAAAAGCACGTTGAACTTTCCTCGGTTACTTATACTTTGTTTTAAAGTGCTTACACTGGTCTTTCAAACGACACTACTTTTGCCGTGCCAACTGAAATGTATGAGCTGTTTTTAGACCTCAAAAACGTTAAAAACTTCAAAAATGCCTTGTTTTGAGGCAACAACTTTTTTTTGACCTTACGGCAACAACTTACCACGAATTTAACATTCATTTTGTAAAGTTTCAACCTTCTATATTCCATATACAACAAGAAAATTGGAGTTTACCAGTTCCTGGTAAGAGTTTTGGCTCACAGCAACTTCCATCTCTTGAAAATCCGCTTAATTTTTGATGCCGCACCTTCAACTTTAGGGGTCCATAAAAACTAAACAACTCAACTTTAAAGCAAAACATTTTGGATTTGGTCTTTCAATAAGATGATAAACATTTGGTATTTTTTGGGAGAAAATCTGAGAGGTCATGAATCACCTCATAGTGCTAGGCGTGACAGTTTCTCAGATTCTTGCTCTTAAATGCAAGCAGACCTTGGAGGATTATTTAATATTAGTAATTTGACGGAAAACTTTTATTAAATAAAATTTATTTTATGGTTGAAGCGTTTCGGCAAAGTTAAAAAAAATATTTTAAAGTGACGTCCTAAATTAATTATCATTTACTTTTGTCACGACTCTCTGAGGTCCATTGCAAAACCAGGATTATACAAACTATCGTTATCACACTATATCCGCTCTCTAAAGCTCCAGAATAACTTACTGCTGAGTTGCTCAACGAGTGTTATTATTGAGGACACTGTTATTGAAGACAATTGATGTTTTCACCTGACACGTAATGTTTGTTCACCTTATGTGTACACTTGCCTAAAAGCTGCGCTGTCGTGCACGAAAACAATGTCTAGTGCGCTTATGAAATTTCTGCAGTATACGAAAAATAATTTTCTGTAAGCAGGGTCGGCTCTCCGAAAAGGTGAGCAAGTGAGGCTACCGCCCCTAGCGCTGAGATGGATGAGGGCACCTTAAGTTAGGCCTTTGCTGCATTACAATAAATTAGTTTTGTTTTCTTTTCTCTCATTTTCAACATCTTTTTCTTTAATAGTAGTTAAAACTCCAGTACATTAGATTGAATTCCTGTCTTTTCTGGTAAAGAGAGAATACATATTCAATTTTGTAAGGTAATTTCATCGAACTTGGTCAAAATGGTGGTGGGACAAAATCAAAATCTTGTCTAGTGGTCAGAGAAGTGTGACTGCGGACGGGGGGATTTCGGGTTCTGATTACGGCTCGGCCATGGATGTACTTTCTCTCCCCTGTCTTTGTTCTTTCTTTGAGTGAATGTGTTATTGTGCAGTGAATGGTTGGCCCATCCTATAAACGGATCCCTATAACATGGATGAACTCTGGAAGTCGGACTTGATGTCAAATTACGTTACAGTTGAAGAAGGGAAGTAACACTCCCCAAATTGCCAGTCTAGCTGGCACACGCCAACAACATCCATTATTACAGGTATTCTCAGGTACATTCCAGTCTCATACTTGAGAGGTATACACCAGAATCGTCAACTGAGACAAAAACAAAGAATGTGATAATGTTGTAAATACGTGATTCCATTTTAAAATGCCTGCAGAACCAATTGAGATATCTTCTTGAAACTCGAATGAGTTGATAGATCGAAATTTTGCAAATTTTTTCAGAAATCACATATTTTTGGATAGTTAATGAGGGGAAAATATTAAACTTAAGTTCGCCTTTGCCACAATGACGTTTTATATGTGCGTATTTTCTTACGTTTAAGTTAACTGCTTAATTTTCAAATCATTGAGGTTCTTGATATAATTTTAAATTTTGTATGTTAAAAAATTGGGCTGTTTTTCAGGAAATACTAGAGACTGATTAGAAAAACACATCTAGTAGATAAATCTTACTAAAAATACAAAAAACCGGCTACCATGTCTAGAGGCCAGAGGAGTCTGACCGGGATGAAGGAAGCCCCGGTTTCGAACCCCGCCTCGGGCATGAATGTACTTTCACTCTCTTCTGTTCCTGTCCTTTCTCTACGTGAATAAGTGTGTTATGAATAGTTGCCTGCCCTGTAAACGTGTCTTACGTTATGTGTGTTGAGCTGAATCAGACTTCTACCTTAATGGTGCTCGTAAAAACGAAAGCCGTACCTATTCCGCCTTGAATAGGGGAGATGTGTCCAATCGGGTTCGAACACCCTAGTGATTTCAGAAAAAACAACAGAAACAAAAATACAAAATGGTCTTTTAATGGTTTAATTACATTTTAATGGTTTCCATAAAAACACTGAAGTGTGGAAAATGTAGGTACAAAGATTTTTAAAACAGAACAAAAAATAGTGAAATCTTACCCAAGAATAGTGATACAAACTATATATACTCTGGTTCAAAAATAGAACGTAGTATAGACAATTAATGATAGTTACCTACTCTTAAAAACTAATTGTAAACTTATTGTATAAACTACAGTGCAAATTATGAAGAATTCAGGAAATGCCAGAAATTTAGTACTAATTTGTATATATTTGCATTTTAATTTTATCGCAAGTTAAGCAAAGCTTTTTTTTCTTATTGTCGTTTCTTTTAACAATGATATACGGTTTCACCAGCAGAGAAATGCACTCGAATCATAACCAAAAACAAAAGTCCATTTTATAGCCCGGGAGCTAACTGTTGGAAAACTGCAAATCGTGATAAGAAGATGCCACTTGGTGGGAATGTTGCTAATGGCTATACAATGAAATTAAGACCCAGAGGCACTTTCAAAAACCGTTTTAATCCAAGATGGCGGCGTTTTTCAAAATGGCGGCCTATGCTACTGCTTTTGCAATTTAACTCACTCAAAAGAGGTTTTTATATCAAATTATATGTTTTTCAGGCCAAGGATTTCATTTAGTATGTTGAAAGAAAGCTAAATGTTCATTTTGATGTTTATTGTTTTATTTATTTTTAAGAATTATATTGTTTACGAGAAGACTACATGTAGTATCCAAAATCTTTTAGAAAGTTAGCCAAATTGCGACCGAAGAAAATAAACTGGGAAACTTGGTGAGGTGGTAACCTAACCATGCTCAAATTAGTCTCCTAAGAACTCCACACACATCTCCCAGCGGTGCTGCTATTGTTAGAAGCATTCCGAGAAGGCCCGTTTAGTCTGTGGAGTTAGCGACAAAAACAGCCGAAATATTTCACTTCCGGATACCAGTGTGAAATTTGGTACAGAGCTTATGTACATATATAAGAGCAAAAAACCGCCGGGAGACACTTGATCAGGGGTCATGAACTCCCGTGATGACGTCATCAAGATAGCCGCTTTTACAGGTAAATACGTTCGTTTAATTGCCTAAAACTTCATCATAGATGGAAATATTGCAAAACTCAAATGTATCATTTGAAAGCTCTTTGAAAGAGCTATTTGGAAAGATTTAATTTTTCTTTCTGAGGTCAAGGTCCCACCTTTAATGACGTCATCAAAATGGCCGCTTTTACAGGTAAATACGTTTGTTTAACCCCCCCTAAAACTCCATCATAGATTTAAATACTTCAAAATTCAAATATATCATCTGAAAGCGATTTAAAAGATCTATTTAGAAAGATTTAATTTTTCATTTTGAGGTCAAGGGCCCACCTGTGATGACGTCATCAAAATGGCCGCTTTTACAGGTAAATGCGCTCATGTAACTGTTTAAAACTCCATCATAGATTTAAATATTGCAAAACTGAAATTTATCGTCCGAAAGCGTTTTAAAAGAGCTATTTTATAGTGCTTGGTTTTATTTTCTAAGACAAATAGTTGAAAATTTATAACAATTTTAAATTGAAAATGTATAACAAAAGTATTTACCTGTAAAAGCGGCCATTTTGATGACGTCATCACAGGTGGGCCCTTGACCATAGAAAGAAAAATTAAATCTTTCTAAATAGCTCTTTTAAAGAGCTTTCAGATGATATATTTGAGTTTTGCAATATTTGAATCTATGGTGGAGTTTTAGGGGGAGTTAAACAAACGTATTTACCTGTAAAAGCGGCCATTTTGATGACGTCATCACAGGTGGGCCTTTGACTTTAGAAAGAAAAATTAAATATTTTCTAAATAGATCTTTTAAAGCGCTTTCAGATGATATAGTTGAATTTTGCAATGCTTCGATCTATGATAGAGTTTTAATCAGTTAAACAAACGTATTTACCTGTAAAAGCGGCCATTTTGATGACGTCATCATAGGTGGGCCCTTGACCTCAGAAAGAAAAATTAAATTTTTCTAAATAGATCTTTTAAAACCCTTTCAGATTATGTAGTTGAGTTTTGAAATGTTTAAATCCATGATGGAGTTTTAGGGGGAGTTAAACAAACGTATTTACCTGTGAAAGCGGCCATTTTGATGACGTCATCACAGGTGGGCCCTTGATCTTAGAAAGAAAAATTAAATCTTTCTAAATAGCTCTTTTAAAGAGCTTTCAGATGATACGTTTGAGTTTTGCAATATTTGAATCTATGACGGAGATTTAGGGGGAGTTAAACAAACGTATTTACCTGTAAAAACGGCCATTTTGATGACGTCATCACAGGTGTTAAATAATCACACCTGGTGTTAAATAATTAAATCTTTCTAAATAGCTCTTTTAAAGAGCTTTCAGATGATACATTTGAGTTTTGCAATATTTGAATCTATGATGGAGTTTTAGGGGGAGTTAAACAAATGTATTTACCTGTAAAAGCGGCCATTTTGATGACGTCATCACAGGTGGGCCCTTGACCTTAGAAAGAAAAATTAAATCCTTTTAAATAGCTCTTTTAAAGAGCTTTCAGATGATATATTTGAGTTTTGAAATATTTAATCTATGATGGAGTTTTAGGGGGAGTTAAACAAACGTATTTACCTGTAAAAGCGGCCATTTTGATGACGTCATCACAGGTGGGCCCTTGACCTTAGAAAGAAAAATTACATCTTTCTAAATAGCTCTTTTAAAGAGCTTTCAGATGATATATTTGAATTTTGCAATATTTCAATCTATGATGGAGTTTTAAGCAGTTAAACGAACGTATTTACATGTAAGAGCGGCCATTTGATGACGTCATCACAGGTGGGCCCTTGACCTCAGAAAGAAACATTAAACATTTCCAAATAGATCTTTTAAAGAGCTTTTAGATGATATAGTTGAGTTTTGAAATATTTAAATCTATGATGGAGTTTTAGGGGGAGTTAAACAAACGTATTTACCTGTAAAAGCGGCCATTTTGATGACGTCATTAAAGGTGGGACCTTGGCCTCAGAAAGAAAAATTAAATCTTTCCAAATAGCTCTTTCAAAGAGCTTTCAAATGATACATTTTAGTTTTGCAGTATTTCAATCTATGATGGAGTTTTAAGCAATTCAACGAACGTATTTACCTGTAAAAGTGGCCATCTTGATGACGTCATCACAGGAGTTCATGACCCCTAATCAAGTGTCTCCCGGCGGTTTTTTGTTCTGATATATGTACATAAGCTCTGTACCAAATTTCACACTGGTATCCGGAAGTGAAATATTTCGGCTGTTTTTGTCGCTAACTCCACAGACTAAACGGGCCTTCTCGGAATGCTTCTAACAATAGCAGCACCGCTGGGAGATATGTGTGGAGTTCTTAGGAGACTAATTTGAGCATGGTTAGATTACCACCGCACCAGGTTTCCCAGTTTATTTTCTTCGGTCGCAATTTGGCTACATTTCTAAAAGATTTTGGATACTACATGTAGTCTTCTCGTAAACAATATAATTCTTAAAAATAAATAAAAAAATAAACATCAAAATGAACATTTAGCTTTTTTTCAACATACTAAATGAAATCCTTGGCCTGAAAAACATATAATTTGATATAAAAACCTCTTTTGTGTGAGTTAAATTGCAAAAGCAGTAGCATAGGCCGCCATTTTGAAAAACGCCGCCATCTTGGATTAAAACGGTTTTTGAAAGTGCCTCTGGGTCTTAATTTCATTGTATAGCCATTAGCAACATTCCTACCAAGTGGCATCTTCTTATCACGATTTGCAGTATTCCGTTGATTTTTGACAGTTAGCTCCCGGACTATTACAATATTTTGAGCCAATAATTTGGAAGACAAAAATGAAAGGTCAGCCAAAAATTTTTTCCCTCTAAATTAGAATAAGATTTCATGTAAACTCTTTTCCCAAATCAAGTTATTTAAAAATATTTTGTTAATACTCTCACACACGTAAAATATGTTCCTGTGGTTTGACTAGTTCCAAATTTTAAATCACAAATAATTCGTTATGTAACCATGATAGTTTAGAGATATTCTACTCAAACTTATTTTTAAATATTTTAACACTACGAGGTGATTTATTTATTTATTTAGTGTTATTGTGTATAAAAAGTTGGGCAATGATTATTAAAATCGGCGCACAAGGCCAAAAGTTACTACATAAATTCCAAGTTTGTGATGAAAGTTGCCGGTTAATCGTGTGAAATTTTAACCCATTAATGCCTAGCGTCCCTTTTTAGGGACGGTCCAAAAAAGGGTCTGAATTTCCCCAAAATGAACATTTCAATCAAATAATTGTGCTCAATTAGTACCTTGGTATTGTTGCAATTCGTTATTAACAGATTTCAGCACATAACTATTGTAAAGTGTGTTCTGTAGCAGTTTTAATATGATCTTTATCAAAAATTACATCGTTCACAATCTCAAGAAAAAAAGCTAAGTTTTCAAAGTTATTCCAAGCTGTCCAGTTTATGTTAATTGCTGATTTTATTTCTTCTTATAAAATGTCTTTTTAAATACTATATCGTAGGCAGAAAAAAAAATTTAGTAAAAAAAGTATGTACCCTCTTTGGTCTATCGTAACTTTTAATCGACGATTTTTTTTTCCTTAATAAAAAAATTATTTTTTACGTAATATTTTTTATTATTTTTCATGTCCACTAAACACTGTTTGTAACCAGTATACAAAATATCTTTGGGAAAAAAATTGTCACGTATTAATGGGTTAAAATCGATGCTAATTTCAGTATGAACATGACCCATATCAAAATTTCATTAATGGTATTCAACGAGTACATTACTCTCGACAATTTAAAACATTTCGTTTTTCTCTTGAGTAAATATTTCTGAAAAATACTTGCCGCCTCCCCCCCCCCCCCCGCACACAGAAGGCTGTGCGCTTGAGCCCTATTTTCAAGCTTTGAATTTCTTTTCCTTTCCATATAGCTTTTGCAGTTTAGTGCTACCGTTAAAAATCGTGGAATGCGCTTGGCACCTTCCTATAATTAAATGCAACGCCTACTCAACACCTGCCTATGGTCAACATAAGTTACCGAATATCCTTGTTTCGTATTCCGAATGCGTACTTTATGTCAACTAATTGTTACCCATGATGATTATCTTGGAAATATCGTCAGCTGAATATAAATCGCATGACTATGCAGTTCGAAACAGCAAGGTCTTACAAATTCCACAGTCATGATATTGATTTGAATAATAAAAATTTGCCAGCTGTAGTATGGCTACGTGTCATGCTATCACTTCTGGAACTGTAAGTAAAATTTAAACTGTTTAGTGTCTTGTTTCTATCAGTATTTCCTATCATTCTAAATATTCGCAAACTGTTAACATGAGTTTACTTACCTATAAAAAGTGGAGCAAAAATGAAAGGCTTCACAGCATATTTTCAATAATTTATAAGGTGCAATACACCACCAACTCGTTTATTCCATCCATGACTGCTATGGTGTTCTAATTTCACATTAGCTACCAGTTTTTGTTCGCTCTCTTTGCTCTAAAAGAGGATTTTTGCCTCCAACTCGTTAAATTCCTATTCCATGCTGAGGAGTGCATAATAAGCACGAAACTGCAGTCCATGGATGGAATAAACGAGCTGGTGGTGTATTGCATGTTTCTGCCTTAGCCCTGGCTTAGGGGCGGTTACTTACTGCTTTAAATTTATAAGGTATTTCAAAGAGTTGTAATACATCAAAAAACAGTTTAAACTCTGCTTGAACAAAGTAGCGAGCGGATTTATAGACAAAAAAAAAAAAGAGATGGAACATATACACTAGCAGCATCATCTCATCGGCGATGATCGGCCATTCATCGAAACCCGATGAAATTCTCATCGGCCGATGATCCAATATATCTCAGCGGCCAAACAGAATCCGAGCAGCAAAATCCGATGAGTTTTGCTCGAAATACGATGAGATTTGAAGCAATTTATGAGCAGAACAGTTCCGTGCCGATGAATTTCATAGGGAAACTTGATCGGAAGGATATCGTTTTTCGATGGAATATAGCTCGGCTTATTTTCATCGGGAAAGTTGATCGGAAGGATATCGCTTTCCGATGAAAAGTAGCTCATCGAAAACCGTGCTCGGATACTGATCGGAACGATGTCATCGTGCGTTACGGGATCAGTTTACGAGGAGTTCTATGATCGGCCGAGCAAAATCCGATGAGTTGATGCTACTTGGGTATTCATAATCAAAGAGAATATAGGTGTTCACTAGAGTATGAATTCAGAATTGCTAATCAGTTTTCCGTACATATAGTTTGCAAGAGACTTTTTACTTCCCTTTGCAAAGTAAAGAAAGTATTGGGCTCAAAAGAAAAAAAAAAGAAGAAAAAAATCCAAACTCAACTTTTAAACTAATTTTCCACTTTAAGCAAACATAAACTAATTTTGACTAGTTCTTTCACAACGGCTCTTCGTATTTAAGTATGCACGAATCGATGATTAATCAAAAATCGTTAACAAGATGCTTTGGACATCCTTAATGCGAAACATTTGGACATCTCTCTCGTTTATCCCAGAGCAAGCTTTGTGGACTTAAATTAAACAAGCAAAATGCGCGTTTTCTGCATCCTATATCAATCACTGTGTGGCAAAAAAAACTCTCAAAATATTTGACATCTTTCTTGCTGATTCATATATAAATTACCCCCTCCTTTTTTTCAGCATTGCATTGTTCTGAGATGTTAGAGAGGAGAGTATCTGCCTCACACTTATGAAATAGACGTTAAAAAACATTTTCAAGTTATAAAAAATCACTTTTCGCTATCATTTATCGCATTATTTATCAATTATTTTTATGGTGATAAAAATTTTAGGGGTCATTCTCAGTAAGATGGAGGAAGAATTCGGGAGAAAACTCCTAAACCTTGACCATTCCCTCTTCATAAACAAAATAGTTTAAATTTTGCGTTTTTTATACTTCAATTTCGGAGAACGTTAGAAGGATTTCTGACGCCCTAACATTACTAAACGTAACCTTTTAATATGAAATTTTTTTATGAAAAATCTTTATTAGAGACCTCTTTCTCCCTAGTTAAGGTTAATAAAAATTGTCTGTGTGTTTCATCGGGGGCGGAATCTGAACTTAAGTCTCAACACCATGAAACCTAAAATTACAGAAACCGCATTTTTAAGACTTTGTTTTCAAAACAAATTTCGCCTGATGTCCCCGATATTTACTCTGGTGTCGACAAAGGCGTACTTATAACTTTTGTTATCTTATCTAACCTTCAGAGCAATAAATTAATCAAAAAGAATTTTTTGAACTGAACTTATCTCGTGATTTGTAAATTCAACTTATAGCAGTTTTTTTTTTTTAATTAAAACTTGCCTTCTAATCTTTAAGGGCGACAGGTTCGAGCCATAGATCAAAGTCTTTATCCCTCCTGGGAAAAATAGGAGGAACGGCTTTGTTATTGCCTTTCCGTAGTAAAATCCGATATTCGTACGTAATTAATAGGGGATGCGTATTGCATAGTTGCAAGTAAATAAGAGCAAGATTGTTTGGGATCGGACTGTTCAGAAAATATTTGAACGTAGTGTATTTTTCAAAATATATTGATTTTCAAACAAAATGTTGAAAACTGTGCATTTTATGTCAAACCGTGTTGTTCTTATTTACCTTAAAAATGGTTCACTTTCACTCATTTAATGGATCCATTCTAGGTACTTGATTGTTACTGACTGAACTTTTCAGAGGGGGAAAAATGCCCGCTTTTTCTAAAAATTATCTGAAAGAAAAAAAAAAGAAAAAGTTTACTCGAAAGACATTTTCAACCATCTGTTTGGGAAAAATTATAGGGTTAAACCGGTCAAGAAAACTACTCCTCTCTCCTCTCCGAAAACAACTCCTCCTAAACCCTCTACTCCCCCTCCTCTTCCACTTTTACGTCCGTCTGCCAAAGGGGGCGCTGAAAAAAATTTCAAGCCTAAAGGGGGCGGTAGCTGTAAAAAGGTTGAGAACCACTGAGCTAAACATATTGACTTTCCTTTTAATCTTAATTTTATTTGTGAATATAGTTTAAATAAATATAAATAATAAGGAAGATTTCTTTATAGAAGAGTTGTAATTCGCAAAACTGTCGGAAACTGAAAACGGGGGCGGGGGGGGGGTCACTACTTTCAAAAAGTTGTGGGGATGTTTGAAGAAAGTGGTAATTGTATTTGGAGACATGCGGTCATTTTTATTAAAATCAGCAAATAGCTAGACAGTTAAAGTGGGCGGTTTCTTTTGAATTCTTGATTGCCATGGAATAATACCGCTCGCCATTAGCAGTTGATTTTAAACTATGCTCGAAAACCGTTGCAGGCTACTTCTTTTCAATTTTACACCACGTATAACTCCATATCAATACTTTTCACGTAGCCGGCTAACGGTCTATTTATCTGTTCATGTTCATCGTCTTTCTATTTTGAACAAAGGTTGCAAAGGTATTGCAAAGAACCATATCAAAGACAGCACCGTAGTATGAGTACCGCTAATAAATGACTAAAACAATTTAGCATTCCTTAGATTACTCAAAAAGAAAAGCCAAAATAATATTAAAGCTGTAAATATTTTGCACAATAGCTTGCCTTTTTATAGCAATCAAAACCTTTACCGCCATTTTTTTACGCCCAAAAGTCTATCAAGACAGAAGATTTGCAAGTAATAAACGAAAGCTGCAGGTGTGACGATATGTTAAAAAAACAATAATCCTCCGAATAAATATTCCTCACCGGTTTATCAAATACTTCTGTCACGCATTTTTCTGGAAGTGTAAACCACTAACGTCTTTCGTGACGTTTATTTATCTGCTCTGTCGGATCCTCCCTTGCAAAACGGAGCAAGCACCGTTCGCCTTTCCACGATTTCCGCCTCATCACTCAAAACCGCGCGAATAATAATCATTCCCTCGTCCGCACGAAGGCAGATGATGCTGTGAGAGTGATGCGCGTCGTTTGTGGGATCCGTGCGCGCCAAAAATGAACAAATCTACGCACCTTTCGAACGGCTTGTGACACCTGCGATCGTATTGGGTTTCGTTTCTGGTGATTTCTTTTTTATTGGGAGGTAAGGAATGTTTGTGCAATAGTTTCTTTGTGTGTGATTCGTTTTAAAACTACATGTCGTTGATTTCATTTTTTAAGGGAGATTTGAAATACTTTCAGATTTAAGATGATGAATGATTTTGTTCTAATTTCAATACATATATACGTCAAATGGGAATTGGTGTCAGAATGCGACAGGGCATTATTTCGACACTGCATTTTTTCTATTTTTTTGATGAAAATTAAATTTCCAAAATCAGAATTTATAATTTTTTTCATTGGTGTTCGCTTAATGAAAATTTAAATTCACTCTTTTGAAACATATACTAACTGTACCAGCACTACTGTGCTATAATTAACCCGCGAGCACTCGCACGGGGCCTCTCAGGCCCGGTCATTATTTAAATTCGCTGCCAAAAATCACCCCTTCACCGGAAATGGACGAGGTCCACAGTAGCTGCGTTCAGGGTCACCTTCTTACTGACCACATGTTTTTCAGGAATGTATAGATCCCTCTTTCCCCCAAAAATACCGGTTCGGGCCTCAGAGGCCCGGCGCGAGTGCTCGCGTTTCTCATTCTGCATTGAAAACGCGAAGAAAGAGGTTGCGAAATGCTTCGCAATTTGAGTTATAAAGATGAAATGAAGAGGTTGCAGACTTTGTAAATAAAATTTAGTGTTAAAAACAATTTTTTTTGCTTTACAAACTCAATTCCTTGAAAAAAAAACGCTGGGCCTGCAGGCTGGCGCAAAGTAGCAATTTAATTTATAAAGATAAAATGAAGAGGTTGCAGACTTTGTGATTAAAATTTAGTGTTCAACACACAATTTTTCTGCTTTATAAACTCAATTTCCTGAATCAAACCGCTCCGGGCCTGCGAGGCCCGGCGCGAGTGCTCGTGTGACGCAAAGTAGCGCGAGTGATCGCGGGTTAAAAAAAAAAGTCATTTCAGTTTATTTCTATTTCCCTTCCCATCCTGAAATAGAAAAGAATCTGTTTCGTTCACATAAATGTGCATACATAATTTTACGAAAGCTCCAAGCGTATTCCAATGAAGCAATAAAAAATCTGCACATAATGACAATAACTAAGAAAAAAGACTTAATTCCATTTTAAAATCATTCAAATACTCCTTAGCGAAGTGTTTAAAGTTGGATAATTAAACATCGACTTCAAACTAACCAATTCGAGAGGTATGGTAATGAAAAAACAATGAATAATAGTATTACTAAATTGAGATGCATCGTTTAAAAATATTAACCTTATATGAAACAAAATAAAAGATGGAGAAAAATCAGTAAAAGCAGACACTATATTTTTATTTGCAAAAAAAGCAGACTATAAAATTTCATTCGAGATAAAAATTAGGAACAATTAATTACTAATTAGGAATATTTAATTAAATTATTTTGATTAACTACAAGCTATAAGTATTTGCACACTGCAATGACAGGGGTCCGTTTTGTTAAATACTCTCTGAAGGGGGTCGGCTAGGTAAAAAGTTTGGGAAGCCCTGCTATAAAGTTTGATTTTTGGCCCTTTTGTCTCCCTCAAAAATCTGTCGACAAAGGTGGGCGCCTAGCCTTTCTTATTAGTAGAAATGGCTCTGATATTGTTATGAAAAATTAGACACTTTCCACAAGTACACAATTTAAAACTTACGTGATTTTTTTTTTTTTTTTTGTCTTTATGTCCGATTTAATGTTAAAATTTGAAAAAGAAGACATTAAAGAAGAGAAAAGAAAAACTAAACTAGACTAGACTAAACCAGAGACTAAAATAGATGTGTTCGAAATTTCGAGACTGCTTGTGAGGTTCATCTAAGCATCACAAACAGACAAACACATAAACAAGCAATTACTCAATAAACGAACAATTAGCTTCATGCGCTTTTGAGTATAGCTCCTGTAATATGAAGAGCTGTCCAACCTTGAAAGTGTTTATTTCTTCTTAGAGAGGTTACTGAAACAAGGAAATATAATTAAATATATTTAAGTTGGAATACCTTCGCAATACTACAGCGAAGGAAGGTAGTTTAATTTATGTCAGCGTCAGGAGTCTTTCCTCTTGACAAATAATTCCGGAACAAGAAATAAACATTTTCAAGAGCAGACCTCGTCTTTCCAGAGCCCTAGGAAGGTAAAAGCTCGAAAATGTAAAAGCGAATGTTTTGTAAGTAAATCACCTGATTATGTTTTTAATTATTTTAAACTAAACGTTAAATGTTTAGAAAAAACCAACGTTAACTAAGCACAAAGACGCAGGGATACTGCAGACACGTGTTTCGGTGTTATAAGAAACGCCTTTTTCAATGCAAAAGAAATTTCAGCTTATGGATGCACAGACATCCGAATGCCAGACTTTTTTCGGATGTCTGTGCATCCGTAAGTTTAAAATTTTTTTGCATTGAAAAAGGCGTTCCTTGTAACGCCGAAACACGTGTCTGCAGTATCCCTGCGTATTTATGCTTAGTTAACGTTGGTTTTTTCTTTACAAATTTCTGCACAAAGGTAATTAATTTGTTTAATTTTTACTTGTCTCTGATTCCACGTTGTAACTATTTAAATGATACATTTGTGAACTGCTCACTTTCATTACATTGATTTATAATTTCAATATAATTAGCTCCAGTGTTCATTAAATTTTTTTTATAGAGTGCGTCAAATTTACCACACCTGTTTATGATGTACCCTTGCCTCATTTTATAATCCACTAAATAAATCGCTTAAATTCCAAATTTTGCGTGACATACACAAATCGGAAGAGCATTAAAATGGTTATTACATCAAATAAAAGTTTGCGCATTCATGTCGAAAATTCCACTCAAAATGTGAGTTCGAAATATGTCACGCATAAAGATTGCGTGCTATCTCACTTACGTGCAGACATCAAGATGTTCCATCTATATTGGTTCTATAGAACTCGAATTTGATTTCCTTGATTCGATTTAAAATGTAACAGCGATTGTCGTTACTTTTTTTTTTTTTTTTTGACTTTTGCGCTTTTTATTTTACTTTTACTTTTTCGGGAAAGTAGGCAAAAAAATTCTTAGAAATTAGATGTTTTTCATAAAAAACGATAAAGCTGCGATTTAATTAGTACACTCCCGATCATCCGAGGAATTGGGTGTCGCGAATGATCCGAAAAAGCATGAATTAAGGGGTAAGGAAGATAAAAAAATGTCTTTTGCATAAAAATAAATGCATTACACTTAAAACGTAATATGTACAAACAGTGACGATAGGTACAGCATAAAAAATCATTTGTATTTGAGGTTCTCAAGCATATGAAATCTATAAAGAAGTGATACTTACAAAAACGCTAAAGTAAAATAATTTATTGGATGAAGTACACCGCGCTCTTGGGTAAAAAATGTTCAGAAAAAATAAATTTTAATTTCCTTTGACCCTCGCGATAATTCGTTCGAGGATGATCGAGATTTTACTGCATTTTTAATCTTCGGAAAAGTAAGTTCTGTAACTTTAGCGCTTATAAAAAGCAGTTAAAAGTCAGAAATGCAACCGTAAATCAAACCCGTTCAAAGATTTTACTATGACGAAGTTTGAAGCGCTGAATGTTTACTAAAATTAATTTTAACCGAATAAAATCATTATATCTTGAGAAAATAACTCAAAAGAAAGTTGTGAAGTGAGGCCAATCATTATAGTCTCTTAAAACTTATTGTAAAGAGACTGGTGGTGTTGGATGCTTAATAAGCTGCTCCTCCCAGTAATGAAGTGTTATCGGCGTTGTTGTTCGCTGATAATGAAGGGTGGAGCTCTTGAAAGGAATAAACATAGTGATTTCAGTAACGTTGAATCAGATTTCGAGACTTACAGCTTTCTCGAAAGGATTAAGGCAATTGACATTTATCTATAAATTAAAAGGGAAAGGAAATTATGGAGGAAGTTGCAAGTTTTATGTTAAGATTAGTATAGAATATTCAGTGGAAATGCTTTTAGAACAGATATGAAGAATTGTTTTGCTGTTTCAAAACCAAAGGGAGTGCATAAAATTATCAATATCACAAAACTCATTGAAGTCCGTGGTCCGCCATTTTCCCGCCGACCCCTCAGCCCTGGTAAAAACATTTGCGCATTGCATTCATTTCGTTGTGATTCAGTCATATTTAATCTCTCACTTGTGTCAATGTTAAATCTATTTAATACTGTGGTTCGATATTACTTAATGTATTTTTTATATATCTTGAAATTAAAATTTTAGAGTATCTTCAGAATCTCCAATTTTTTAAAATGTTCAAAGCTGAATGAAAAATTAATTTGAAGACACAATTGAATGCATGAAATTTCGATACTGAGGTCCTCAATGATCAGGCCCATCATTTAGGGGAGTCGGGGAGGGGGGTCAATTGTCTTCCCCCTAGAAATCAATGCATTTATATATACTAATTTGCGTGATTTTTTATGTTTTCCTATGAAATTGCATTGTGTTTGTACCCTTTGCCCGCCCAATCCTTGGAAAAACTTGAAATGACGGCCCTGTCATTGATGTCCCAAAGGGACCCAAAGCTAGAAAAAATCATTTGAATCTAAAAATATATACAGTTTAGTTTTTAAATATCTCCGACGTCGGTCCAATTGAAGAAGCACATGGTTCACTTTAGGGGCATATATTCCTAATTTGGAATTTTGCAACATTTAAAAATAATAATGTATTTAAAAAATATTTTCATATCAAGAGCAAATTTGTCCACATAAACTGGTTCTTTATACCAATTGACTTATGACTTCCCATTTTTCATTTTCGCTTTGCTTCATATATGGGACATTTCATATTGTGATATAGGGGTGTCCGTAACAAAACTTTTTAACCCTAGCGTCAATAACCGGGTACCCGGGTACCCATTTGCTATTTTGATCTCAATTTTTACAATTTCTAATTAAGACTTGGTCAAATGGCTCTTATTCCTCGTTATTTGCACGAATCTGAACCAAACAAAGTTGTAATCGTGTTTTCAAAAAAATATTTTGGTTGTTTTTTTCAGCACTAAAAATTCCTATACCGTTATTCAATAACCAGGTATACCCGGGTACCCGTTACTTTTTTCCGCATTCCTGCTAGAAGTTAATGATTATTATTGGGGAAAATGTAATCAAATATTACAATTATTATTATTATTCATTTTTATTACACTTATTAATGTTTTTTAGTTTATTTGTTGCTTTTTTTTTTAATTTTTAGTGTGACAAATATAATTTTCGAAAAAATACTTAGGAAAACACATTATTATTTTTTTATTATTATCGGTAGTAGCCAGACAATGAAAATAAAACAAATGACATTTTATCACATAATTGACATTGTCAAATTGAAACCAAATGCTGATCACAACTTGGGTTGCCACACTTTATGCGCGATTTTCTTGTTTTTCTGCGAAGCTTTTTGAGAGTAGAAGCAAAGTTGGCAAGCACCAACGACTTTCTTTCGTCCACTTGAATTACGTCCCGCTATTGTAGTACTGGAGCCTGAAGGTCCCCCATGTACTGTGTTGAAGTCCTTCAAGAAGCTTTCTACGCCAGATTTTGTAGAAAAGCGCCTCATGGCTTGAGTATTCGTTTATCTGACCTGAATTGTAGGAAGGCACAATTCTTCGCCTAGTTGGCGCAAAAATAAACGACAATTATGGGTTTTACGACTTTGCAAGTTGACATTTGCCTTATAAATGATATAGGCAGCTAAAGCTGAAATGTCCACAACGTTGAAGAAAAAAGATAGAGGCCATCTCTTTAGTTGCCTCTGAGACGTATATAAGCATCTGGTAAATTGTGTCGACGCCTGATTTTGTTTTGTCATAAAACAAAATTATTTCTGGCTTTTTGTCAACTCTAGAGATGCTTTTGTCATGATGTAGTGTTGTCAGCAATATCACAGTTTTTTTCTGCTTGGGTACATAAGAACATATGGTTACATCACTAGTGAACTCGAATAAGGAACTTTGGGTCTCTCGAGATGTAGGCGATAATATTTCAGGCGAAATGTAGGGTTTATTTTTCTTTAAAGTACCTACGATTGTACCCCACGAGACGAGGGTGTCAAGAACTGTTCCATTTAAGTAAAAGGAGTCGCGAAAAAGAGCTGGTTTCTGCTCTACGTGCTTGAAATTCGAAGTGGGTACCCGGGTACCCGGTTATTGAGATTAAGGTGTTAATTCGGTTATTGACGCTAGGGTTAAAAGTTTAAATTTTTTATACATACAGGGTGACAAGAAATAACTTGGACACACATCGTACGGTATAACTTTGTTGCTAATGAAAATAATGCGACCAAACTTCAAAATAAGTATGAATACATTATTTTGTCTAATATATTTAAACGTTTTCAAATTGGCTACCGTTAGTATTAATACAGAGCTTTAGACGTGTCACAAAATTTTCGGCTACGGGCAGCAACTCACTCATTGATATTTTATCCCTTTCTTTCCCGAAGAATGGTTGTAGAGACGCCAAAGTTTTATCAGGTTTAGTATACACCCTTGTTTCCAAGATGGACCAAATAGAAAAATACATTGGGTTCAAATCTGGGGAATACGGGGGGCCATTCTTCAGCTCCAATGAAGTTTGGAAAATGTGTCTTGCATCAATCTTGAGTGTCTTTTGTGAAAAATCCTGTTGGAAGGTCCATCTTTGGTTTTCAAAGAACTTTTACGAACAAGGTAAGACAACATCATCCAAAATGAGTTTGCGGTATGTTTGCTGATTATTTTTTATCCCTTGATCAACAAAAACAAGTGGTGTTTCCCCACTAGCACATATCCCACCCCAAACCATTGCAGATAGGGGTAGTTGACGCCGCCAACAATTAAAAAAGTTCCAGGTGCTTCTGCTGTCCAAACTCTATCATTATGGCTATTTTGAGTTTGTTCAATTGAGAACAGTTTTTTATTTGTGAAGAGCAATGTTTTCCATTGATCATCTGCGGCCCGCTTAACAGTTCTTTCCTCTTTTGAAGTCTTGTGCGTTTATTCTTTGCCGCTAGCTTTTAAGTCTCTTTCATTTTGTAAGGGAGAAGACCAAGCTCAACAATTACCATCAAACGAGTGGTTTCTATACTGATTTTCACCCCTCTAGCAACCTTTCTCATTGAAATCCTAGGATTTTGTTAAACTCGCTTTTTGACCACTTTCTGGTCGCTAGATGTGTTAACTGTGCATTTTCTTCTTCTTCCTGACCTGTCACCATCATGTTTGAGTTTTTTTAACCTTTTAATTGTGCAGGAAATTGTGTATTTAGCCACTTTCAATCGTTAAACAATTTCACATTTTTTTCGTTTCTCGCTTATTCAATTCAAGTATGGCAGATAGTTTGCGAACAATAATGGTTATCCCAACTAACTCACTTACACCTATTTAGTAGCTTTCTAGGATCGATTCCCTATCACAATATCGTTGAAAATCCAGTGGTATTTACAGATATTTGGTTTGAAACTTCGTCCAAGTTATTTCTTGTCACCCTGTATTGAAAAAGTACATTCTAAAGTATATGAATGTCATATTGTTTTCATAGTTCACTTTCTTTATATTATGTTTGTAATTGCACTCAGAACGATGAAAATGCAATTTTCACTGTTACGTACTCAACATTAAATTTTTCTTTAAATCTGGCTTAGTCCGATTTTGAAGCCAAAACTGGTACTTGAGACAGAGAAAGTAAAGGCTCACCTCTAATAAAGCTAACAATTTTAATCCAAAAGTGCGTTCTATAAAAAATAATGGATTGCAAAAATTATGACTGTAGACCGTAGAGTAGAGTCCGTAACAAAAATTGGAATTAAAAGTTTAATTTTTAAAGAAAAATTCAATGTAGAGTCCGTAACAGTGAAAATTGCATTTGCAATGTTCTGAGTGCAATTACAAACATAATGTAAAGTAAACTATGAAAACATTATTAGAATGTACTTTTTCAATATATATAAAATTTTAAACTTTTAAAAAGTTTTGTTACGAACATCCCTATGTCACAAATACCGTTAAATGCCTCATATAGCAATACCACCCTCTAGTTTAAGAGGTCCAATACAGGCGGTCTTCCCCTAGGTTTTTACAATATATATAGAGAGAAATATTAATTAATACAAGAACCAGCTTTTATTAAGGCCTTACAAGAAACTCATGGAAGCTGCAGTTTCCCCATCTCTGCGCCTTTGCTTTATAAGTCAGAGAGAACTTGAACAGTTTTTTTTTTCTTTTCTTTCATGCCACGTAATTAAGCTGATAGTATACCTTGCAATAAAATTGTTAATTGTCAAAAAATAAAGCGGGATTTTAGTTGACTTTCAATAAATTTTCACTTCACTATCGCTTTAATTTGATTTTTAGTAGCACACTATGCTAGAACTCCTCAACATTCTTGTCTCAATAAGATAAAAGTGTGCAATAGGAAAATCCAACTTCGATCCTGCGCAAATATTATGGAAAAAATGATAATGCAACGAAACTACACTTTTCCATATCTATGTCTCGTTAAATGTTTTTCTTTCTTTTTTAATACGTTCACGGACGCAGGCAGAAGGGTGCAACAGGGTACACTTGCATCCCTTGACTTTTTGGAAAGGAACAATGGAGAAAAAAAAATATTCTATATATATTTTTTTTTTGAATTAAAAAACTTTTTGATTAATTTTTTTGTGATTTTTTTGTTTTCCAAAAACCGCTTTATTTGCTAGTTTCTTTGCTAATTTTTAAAGAAAAAAAATTTCGTTCGGGTGCATACCCCCCCCCCCCCCCCACATGTATGATTCTGATGCCGTCTATGTGTATCATAATTTTAAGGGCTATAATCTTACATTTGAAAAGCAGGAAGTAATGTTTAAAGAGGAAACGAGTTAAACATTCAATACAATTTAACGTGTCTGCATCCTTTGAAGCCGTCTGTCCTTCATCTGCTGTGGAACATTTGGGAAATTTAAGCAAAACCTTTTATTATACATATTTTCACACCGCTGCATTTATGCGTCCTACACAAAATAAAAACCAAATAAGTTTCATTCCTAAGGGCAAAGTTAAAACTAATCTAAATAAAAAAGAAAGTTTAACCTCCAAAGTGGTCTCACTTTTTTTCCTTGGTAAGCATATGAGTGTAACAAACACATTTATTTGTTTGGCTTTCAGTGAATCTTTTTTATTACTTCCTCAACAAAACGCTTGTGGAAATTCCAGAACTGCCAAAATACTTCATTTGTAGGGTATAAATTTAAAGATTTGCTTTCACCATTATCGGCGGGAAATAAGCAATTAACAGTTCGGATGTTAAACGAAAAATGTCCTGAAAGAACTTCTTTTCGTTGAATTTCTTCAGTTTGCTTGCTATCTTCCACTTGCATAGTTAAAAGGCAGACCTGTGTGCCATCATGTAGGGGTGGGGGGGAGTCAATAAAGTTAAAAGTAAAATCGCTGCGAGAAAGTTTTTCAATGTTTAAAAATAAAAACACTTCCATTCGAAATTTTGTTTAAACTTTTATTATCTGCAGTCTCATCGGTTTCCATATACTTAGAACTATGTTTTGTGTTTATTTCGTAACTGGCTATTTTTTAATTTTTTAAACCTTTTGCATTACTGCTTTCTTATTCCCTAGTTTAAGTCCGAAGTTATCTGTCGAAGGCGGTGTGCACCAACTCGCCGCAGGCGGGTTGCACGACCCGCCTTGGCGGCAAGTAAATGAGTAATTACTGAGAATGTATGCATAAAAGTATTGTTGCCTTCCTCTCTTTTAAGATGAGATAAAGGGACAAAAAAATCGCTGAATCAACTTTAGCTTATGAAAAAAATGCATTTCTTTGATAGAAATGCATTCATAGATTTCCTTCATAGATCAATGCATTTAATAGAATGCCGGGAAACAATTTGAGTAAATCAATATCATGAAATCAAAACCAGAACAGCTCACTTCTCATACGAAAAGTGCACACTGATTTGAGTGCCAGCCAGACTTCCTTCACTTCTTCTAATAGTTTAGTTTTAATTTCTTCATAACGAAATATTACTTTTATTTGTAGGCCAATAAAACTCCCTAACTTTTCTTCACTTAGATTTTTGGATTTGCCCCTGTAATGCAAGATAATCACTTCATCTCTTCTCGGAGCTTTTAAAATTATTTTTTTCAACCTGATTTTCCTGTGCAATGGTAGAAGCAAAGCATATTGCGTATTTGCAAGAGGTTCCTTTAATAAATTTTGACTTAAATAAAATTGGCTATGATATAACCGACGTTTTTTCTTTTAGATCACCATAAATTTATCAAAAATCTATGTATAGTATATAAAATCAAAGTTTGATGACGTCATGGGTTGTGGGTCAAATACTCTCCTGGAAAATTTACGCAAGGTACAATTATGAAAATTGGTAAAAAATTAGTCCGCATACTTTTTGTTTGTATCTCGAGCTTCG
>JAXGGA010012366.1:0-38990 GCA_038373865.1 Uloborus plumipes | reverse complement strand
TGCTCTCGTTCAATTTCTCTCCTAGCAATGTTGGATCAGAGAGCATTTTCGGTGTATCTAAAACTATAATTCGGGGTTTTCTTTTTTGAGAAATAACCAAAATTAAAGCCCTTACTTCTATTTTTGCCTGAGTGTAACACTTCCTATTTGTGTTTTCATATGCTCATGCTTCGACAATGACCCCTTCAGCCTTTAGGCCCACATTTCAAATTTTTTATGGCAGGAGGGGGGGGGGGGGAGGCATGATATATATTCAATGTAAATTATGCAAAAGCTAAGCACAGTTGCCATATTAAGCCGGGGACCCGGGGAAGGGTGGAATAACCAGTGGCGCACCCAGGATTGTTTCCTGAGAGGGGCTAAGGGGATCTCCTTTGGAATGTTTTCGAATTTGAAGTCCTAGAGAAAAAAACTAGCCATTTTTGGTTGAATTAAGAAGGGGGTTGAGGGCTATCTCTCGTCTAATTTCAAAGAATTAAGTCAAAAAACGCATTTCAAGCAGTTTGATTTTATAAAGGGGGTTCATCTTCATGTTTCTGGGAGGGGCTGAAGCCCCTGAGCTCCCCCGTGGGTGACCTCCCACTGGGGATGACTCCCTAAAATGACAGGCCAGTCTTTCAAAATCCAGAATACATTAATTGAAGTATTTTAAACCATTGATGCCTCAGAGTAAATAAATCTGGGTGTACCGAAATTCCGAGTAGTTTGTTGTTCTTTGAAAAGAGGTGAGTGTGAGGTGAATAAAAGTAAGGGCACAGGGCCCCCGTGGGCCAAGCGGGGGCCCTTATCAAATTGACCCCCCGCCCCCATAACACTTATGCCATTTATACTACTCCTACTAACCGGCGCCACTAGTTTCTGACTTGGCTGATATGACACGGCCTGGTCTCTCGTTGGCCTTGATTCTAGTGAAGATTTCAAGTTGAATCCAAAGCAGAAGTTCATTCTAGTGGTTAGTGCTGCCATCTGTTACTTTTAAATGAAACAAATAACAAAATAGTTCAGTTAAAATCGACGAGTATTTTGGGATTGAAGGAAGGGTTTTAAACAATTCGTAACGGAGATATTTTAGTTTTTTTCAAGACACGAATTCAAAAAACATAAATAAACTTAAAGACACAAGTAAACAACAACACTACTTCTTTCTTTCACTACAAAATTCTTTTTGGAAATTTATTAGTTGTATTTTTGTTTTAGAACATTAACTCTTATTTTCAGTTGTACTAAAAATATCATATGATTAACCGTTAAAACATAAAACAATCTTTTCTTAAATGATAAATGATCCTGAAAAATTACTCCGTATGAAAGTTTGAAAAAAGGGTCAAGATTACTACAGAGAAAGAAATTCAATATTATCAAAGAATAAACTACATACAAAAATTAAAGTGTTTTCGTTAAAAAAGAAAAAGAAAAAAAAAAAAAAAAAAAAAAAAACGTAAAAGCGAACATATGTTTCCATTTATCGAAAACCACCTCTACTCTTTGGTCAAATCAAATATTTAGAAAACTAAAATGTTTACTGTTTAACACATGTAGCTTTCTTTTATTTTCTTTGTCGCATAAGTTGAGCTTTCTGTTTCAGTTTGAGTTCGTATTGCTTTGGACATTTGACTGATTGGTGTAACTCGATGTACTGAGCGTTGTACGTAAATATTTCATGCGTTTACGCAGGAGCAATGGCTCCCCTTAAGTGAACAACCCTCAGAAAAGAGAGCTCTTAAAATAGAGACTAAGACCTTTTCAAACAGTCTCCCCTCCTCAGAATTTCTGTAGTGTAAGTTGCACCATGACTATGATCATTTATTTTCTGCCTCAAAACGGGACATTGAAAAATTGAAGCCAACCGCACATTATTTAAAAAAAAAATAATAATTTTTCGTCTCTTAGAGGAAAAGAGCAGAAATAAACTCTTAAAAATATAGAAATGCTTTTTTTTTTTTTGAAAATTTGTTTGAGAATATTTGGTGTTGGTTCTAAATAAGAATAATATTCTAGGAGGAATTTCATACAATTTACTCTTAAATTTACGTTTCTTTTAAGAATTTCTACTTGCCACTGCTCCAGTTCAGAAAATTAAATGGAAACACCAATTAACCTGCGCATTTGGGCCTGGAAAACCTTATATGTGTTTCATAAATTATGCGAAAGTTTGCTTGCATAGGTGCCCCAAGTACTTCACCCAACAAAAGGAATCGATGGCTCTGAAGCTATAGCTACATCTCCTAAGAAGGTGGCCGTGGGCACGATTTACGCCTTGCCTTATGTACTTATTTTCTTCATTCCTTTTTAGAAGTTTAATAGCTTCACAGACATTGAGGACAGCGTACTAGGCGTAATCGAACCTCCGACCTCCGACTTAGAAGATGCAGCTTCTACCACAGACCCACAGAGGCCCCCCTTTTTTTTATCTGTATAGTAAAATTTTTCAAGTGTTTGTCCGGAGGTAAGGCACTCACTACGCCGGCCTATATGCATGTGAAGCTGATTGGCATTTAAATAAAGAAATAAACAAATAAAATAACTAAACAAAACTATTGTACAGAGCTTAGTATGCATGGTAAGATATGAGAAAAAAGTTTTGCACACTACCCAGCTATGTCATTTTTACTGTTAAAACTACTAGTTGCACAAGGCACCTTTAAAAGTGAAACGTAGTAGCATCAGCGGCACCAGCTGCGGGGTGCCACTTTACTCCCCATGGCACCCATGAAGGTGCTGTTTGACTCCTTAGGATGTCATAGTTTACCCATGGGGTGCCATAAGATACCCATAGGGTGCCAAATGGAGCTAAATGGCACCTTCAAGGGTGAAATAGAGAGTCAAGTGTTACCCCTCAGGAGCTGCCGCTGGTGCTTCAACGTTTCACCCTTAAAGGTGCCTTGTGCAACCTGCAGTTTCAACAGTCTACGCTTTCACAGGTATTGAGTCTATATCAGGGGCGTGAAGTCGCTATTCCTCCGAGCAGCTCACCACACTGCAAGTCATCCCATCACTGGAAGTTAAACGGGCATTGTTTGTTTATGTAGTGCGATATTATCTTCTTAAAGCTTGGCCATGGAGAGATTGCGGATGAACTTGAAGCGGAAACGGACTTCTTCATTTTGTAATAGGTAGCATCAACGCAGGCAACAAAAGCTTCAATGAACAAAGTACGCAAAAATTTATTTATTTCTCTGATCATTACCTATTGCAAAATAAAGTGGTCCGAAAGTCACCCTCTCCTGTGACCAAGCCATACATCAACCTTATGGGGAAACAAAATGTGGTGTTTCCATTTGCCCCGTAGTCAAATTTTTCGAAACCAACTTCTCTCAGAAAGTGTAGTCTCGAAACATTGCAATTTGTCTTTTTTTGCCCGAAAACAGACTCCAAATATCTTTTTTCTTTTGTTTTTATAAAAATATGCTTGGAAACTTTTAGAGCACGTAGTTTTTCTTGGAACGTATCTTTTCTTAATTTAATTGATACAATGCTAAAAAACGTATTAGCAAGTATTAGTAGTGGTTCAAAATTTTAAGTGAGCTACATATGTGCTCACCTGGGGTATCAGTGGCTGAGAGGAAAGTAGCATTTGACCTGGTAGTAGATTGCGCACAGCATAGAGGTTGCTTCTTCGACTCCCCAGGTTGTTATTTCCTTTAATACCTTTCGTGAATTGTTAAGGGAGGCAAAGGGCCAAGTTCACAGTCTCCGGATGTTTGCGAAGCTGGTAGGCTTCCTGTGTAAAATAATAATGAAACAAAAATGTGACAACGTAGGTTTTTCGCCCGAAAAACGGCGTTGTTTCCACTTGGATGTGTTGGCAATCTCTTTCTATGGGAGAGTCGTTTTGGGACTTTGGGATTGCTCCAGTGTTGCGTTTGAGCGGGCTGCCCGGTCATTTGCTTTTGCGTTCAAATGAACTAGCCGAGTACTGTACGTCCATGAAAGCTGCGCCTGGCACTCGCGAACAGTTCCACTTGAAAAAGGGTAGATGGGTTGTGGGTGACAGCTTTCCGAAGTTTTCAATTTAAAACTTGCATTTGCTATATCCTTCTGACAGATTCAACTAAACTATGTATTTGAAATTAGCATCGTTCCACGTTGTTTGATACGGCTCAAAATGCTTTTTATTATTCTTCCCCTCTTTGCTATCTTATCCAACACCCCTATTTTGGTAAGATCAGAGAAGACCTGACGCATGCGAAAATGCGAGGAAGTTTTTACTTAAGGCCCACAGCGGCAGGGAAGCTGGCAAAACACCTCAATGTCTAAGGCCTGTAGCCGATAACTCTGAGACGGTGGGTTCGACTCCCACCCTCGCTCCGGATGTACTTTCCTGCCTTTGTGATGTAACTCTTTCATACATTGTCTGTACAAGATATATGTAATAAAAATCATACGTAATGGAGGCAAAACACTAGATTGTAGTCCTCATTAAAAACCCGGGCATATAGCCCCAAACGAAACGAAACGAAACGAAAACACCTCAATGTGTGCGCTATCAATTCAAATCAACTGAGGGGAGCTGTGAACAAATTCATTTCTACTGTAATGAATGAAATTGAAAAGTGTTTTTAGTACTTATACCGTCTAATGGACAATCTGGCATGTTCAGTTTACGATTTAAATTCACACACAGGACCATTTTACAGACATCATTGAATTAGAATAGTTTATGAACATGTGATACAGCCACCTGTCATATACAACTTATGAGTAATGTGGTGCAGAGTAATTTCAAGCTGAAAGAACAAGCCGGTGAGTGAATTTTGTATATCACATTTCAGAATATTTTGTATTCGTGTAAAATATTAGTCTTTGTTTGGTTAGAGCAATAATATAATCAGAATTTATTTAGATGGGGGGGGGGGGTAACTACTCTTGCCTGTACATTACAATTGGCAATATGCTGAAATATCAAGGGTTCTAGAGGGTTGAATCGAATTCCCACCCGACAGATCTCTTGATCTATAATGTGCTATCCAAAACAGGTACAAACTACAAACATATGATTTATGTGCAAGAGAGCATTGAAAAATAAGAAAACTAAATTTAAAGCAACAGGTGTTGCTACTTATCATTATTTTAAATTTCATCAACTACATTCAATGGAAGAAAAATCCGAAAAGTTTTTGCTTCTTTAATTTGTTGATCTCTTAAATGCATGCGTGACTGAATTATTTCTGTAAAGTGGGAGTCCAAATATACCTTTCTGACAAAAGTTACTGAGTAATTCCTCAGGTATTTTCTGGAAATTCAAAAAAAAATGTCATTTTTGAAAGTGCCCGAATATTTGTTATATGGGTGATTCTACGCTATTTGAATTCAGACGGCCAATGGAAAAACTTCATGTAAAACTGAGTTTATTAATGTTTTTGTATGCTTAAGCATAACAATTATATCTTTTATATGGACCACCCAATTAATTCACTACAATTATTTTATTTTGGCATTTATAGCTGAAAATAGTCATAAATGTATACTACCCTGGATTGTCCAAATACTAGTTTTTATACAAACATGTTCGACGTTCAATTTTTGCTAACTTGGCATAATGTTTTCTGCCATACAATTACATTAACAGAGAAACATATTTCATCATTAAACATTGAAAAAATATTTATTATTATTTAATAAAAATACACTTTTCAACGGGCCATAGCAACAGTGTCACCCTCACCTGGCAAACTTCAAAGACTGAAATTTAGCATAAAAAATGCAAAAGGATGACTTTGACTGCGAATAACCAGTGTAATACTGAGTAAAGTTAAAAGCAAGCTAAGGTGGTTTTAAAAAAAATCAAATATTATTGCATCGGTTCTCGTTAAAAGTGCCTCCACGTACCGGCGTACTGCGCCAGTCGCTGTAGTATTTCTCCTGGTAAGTATAACTTTTTATATTTCATCGTTACATAAGTGTGCGTATGTATAATGCAATGCTTATTGTGTGCAGAGATCACGGTTTACGTGAAGTTCTGGTAAGAAGAACGCGTGATGTTGTTTTTATAGGTAATGTGTGATTTTGTCACTTCTCTAGCGCCACTTCCCTGGCAGTTTTGTTCCAAAAAAGGGTAAATATACATTAAAATTGTCTTTTCGCATAATTTATTTCATTTTTAATCTTAATTGCCCCTGTGAAAGCAATTTGAATGAACGTAAATAATGCTGGAAGTATTTTTATTTGGGATCTGATGTGCGACTTGTATACAACATGTCGTGTTTTCAAGATTGATTTCTTTATTTTATTACAACGCGAAAGTTTTTTTTGAATACAGGTCTTATAGAAACGAGTCCATACTCTGATTTTACACGGAAAAATAAGTGAAATAATGGTAAATCAAACCAGAATCCTGCCAATAGTGTCACTCCCCTGGCAACGCATTTTCCCCTGGTATCGATAAACCCCCCAAAAATTCAAATTTCATCTGGCCCTTACCACTATAATCATAAAAATAGCGGGTACTAGTGATATAATGAGTGTGAAATCAAACAGATCATTTTTTCTTTGGGGACACGAAAAACGCATTGACCGTAGAATCACCCATATATGGCTTATAACGCAAGTATAGTTGGAATCATATCAACATCAACTAGTGGAAACGATTAAGCGTGAGTTTCAAATATCATAATTTTATGAAAGGAGAAACTTTATTTCGCTCTGTTAAACATAGACTGGGTAAAAAGGGCATGGGATATTTCCGCCGCAGCGTAGGACATTTCCGCCGCAAAGTTTATCTCTACCTCCCCCCCCCCCCCCCCCGAGACATTTCCGCCGCGTCTCTCCCCACCTTTTCCTTGCGACAGGACAGATCCGGCGATTGAGCTGGTAAAGTGCAATATTTGGCGAAGTAAAATTGGCGAAGTTTAAATTTGTTTATTTATTTATTATTGCAGCATGGTACGTACAATTCTTTTTCAGGTGACCCTCTTAATTTTCCTATTATCCTGAAATCCTGCAAATAATGTTCAACTTCTTTTATTAGGTTTTTCTTCCTTTTTTAATGCAAGGTGAACAACCTCCTTCCCACTTTTTCCAGTGGGATTTCGGAAAAATTGATGGAAAATTTCGATCGTAGTGTTTCACTCTAGCAACTTCACTCTGTGATAACTCAAAACTCAGCAAAATACTTTTCAGAGAAAATGACTGTATACAATACTCAAAAGCTGATTGGAAATTTAGTGATCACGCGTAATCAATCCCGCTGATTTGAAATTTAGTGATCACGTGTTATCAATCCCAAAAGTTTAAATTGATTACACTGCGTTTTTTCAGATTTGAGTTTGTCGCCAAAAGATGACTTGTCGCCGGCGCGGCGTATTTGTCCTGTGCAAGGCATGTGCGGGATAGGAGTTGCGGCGGAAATATCCTATGCGGGGAAGTGAGAGATAAAATTTGCGGCGGAAATGTCCTGTTCCGGGTAAAAATAATGAGATCAGTAAAAAACGGATTAAGGCTCATTCCACGTCAAATCACCAAATTTTAATAGTCGGCTGTGCCGTCATGTCTCGGATTTTGTTCAATATTTTTTTACGGATAGATACCTATTAGATAAACTCAAATTAATTGTTTTATATTTTTTGAATAAAAATTTAGGGTTGTAGAATTTTTTGAAATTTTGATTTTTTCAGAATTTTTGCTTTTTATTTTTGGTATGCATTTTGAAAAAGCTCTATAACTTCCTCATTTTTCATTCAGTTAAGCCAGTTTACGTTATCATCTTAAAGCTAATTATTTTCTCCTTCAATATTAGTGACAAAAATGAGCTTGTGAAAAATAGAATTTCGCCAATGGTCCTCTGAAGTCAGATTTTGTGTTTTTTCAATTGGTATGTTCAATAGGTCATATCTCCAGAGTACCAACTAAGAACTGCACATTTTTTTTCCAGTGATGACAACATCATATACTTTTTATGTATAAAAAATTAGGAGAGTGTTTTTTGTTGTTTTGGAATAAAAAAATCAAGTGCGTTTTTTCAGTTGGTATGATCAATAGGTCATATCTCCGGAAAACCAACTAAGAACTGCACGACACTTTTTTTCTGTTATGACAACATCATACCCTTTTTATGTATAAAAAATTAGGAGGGTGCTTTTTGCAGTTTTGCAATAAAAAATCAAACTTTTTTTTCAGTTGGTATGATCAATAGGTCATATCTCCGGATAACCAGCAAACAACTGCGCCATTTTTTTTCCATAATGAAAACATCATGATGTTTTTATGATCAAGAAATTAGAAGGAAGTTTTTTTGTTATTTTGAAATAAAAATATTAGATTTTTTTTTTCAAAAAACTTTATTTTAAAATCAACTTTTGAAACTTAAATTTGAGATTCACTAAGCATCACACCTCACAAGCAAATGAAAATGTATCCTATTTATTACATTCAAATACTTGATGGTAGTTTTATATTGTTTTATTGCTTGCATGCTTTGGTAGTGAAAAGTCACTGCATAATTATTTTACTCTTCAGTAATTATTTGCTAGCCACTCCATCAACCGTGTTTTTTCAGTTGGTATGATCAATAGGTCATATCTCCGGACTACCAACTAAGAACTGCACGATATTTTTTTTTCTGTTATGACAGCATCATACCCTTTTTATGTATAAAAAATTAGGAGGGTGCTTTTTGCAGTTTTGGAATAAAAAAATCAAGCGTGTTTTTTCAGTTGGTATGATCAATAGGTCATATCTCCGGATTACCAGTTAACAACTGCGCCATTTTTTTTCTATAATGAAAACGTCACAATATTTTTATGATCAAGATATTAGAATGGTGTTTTTTGTTGTTCTGAAATTTAAAAAAAAAATTGAATTTTTGAAACCAATTTCTTTAAAAATCAAGTTTTCAATAAGTTTAAAACTCCGTAAAATAAAAAAAAAAACTATTATATTACAAGGAAGACAAGACCACGACATGGCAGCTGAATGGCATTTCTTTGCCACGAGTCATGGCAAGAATGCATGCGATGGAGTAGGGGGCATAATAAAACAGCTTGCGATAAGAGCAAGTCTTCAAAGAACTGTCGAAGGACAGATTTTAAATGCACATGATCTATTTCAATTTGCCTCTCAAAACAAAAAGAGGATACAGATGTTTTTCGTTACAGCAGTGGAAGTGGTTGCAAAGCTAGATTTTTACTTTCTTCTATATCTAATATATAGAAGAAAGTATTGGTTTCGTGAAAATTTTCGAATGTCGAATTTTGACGGATTTGCACGTTTTGAGGTGCGCTGAGTCCATTTCGACCATTTTTAGAAAATGTCTGTCTGTCTGTCTGTCTGTGTGTGTGTGAGTCTGTATGTGTGTGACCAGTTTTTGTGGCCGCGCTAGAGCAAAAACTACTGAATGAAATCGAACAAAAATTTTTTCACATATGTACCACCATGTGAACTGGTGCACCTGACTTTTTTTAGCGAATTCCTCCAAGGGGGGTGGAGCAATCGCACGTGTTCTGCGCGGGGGTGATTGCTATATCTCAGGAAGTAACTGGCGGAATCAAACGAAAATTGGTCCATAGATAGACCCTACTGAGTACAGGTGCTGATTCAATTTGTTTGTCAATATCTCCAAGGGGGGTGGAGCAATCGCACGTGTTCTGCGCAGGGGTGATTGCTATATCTCAGGAAGTAACCGGCGGAATCAAACGAAAATTGGTCCATAGGTAGACCCTACTGAGTACAGGTGCTGATTCAATTTGTTTGTCAATATCTCGAAGGGGGGTGGAGCAATCGCACGTGTTCTGCGCGGGGGTGACTGCTATATCTCAGGAAGTAACCGGCGGAATCAAACGAAAATTAGTCCATAGGTAGACCCTATTGAGTACAGGTGCTGATTCAATTTGTGTGTCAATATCTCAAAGGGGGGTGGAGCAATCAAAAGTGCTTATTTTGTCACTGCACCTACTGTATCTCGGGAAATATTGCTGCGATTTGAATGAAATTTGGAATAACACTAACCCAATATGGAAGCAAGCATCGATTAAATTTTGGCGCCAATCGCCCCAGGGGGAGGGTGGGGTGATTTTTGCGCTTAGTCAACAATGCGAAAAATTACTTCATTAAAAAATCGCTTTCACGCTATTTAATTATCAAAACAGCTGAAAACTTTCAATGATTTGAAATTTTTAACTGTTGCCAATTTCTTTTTACTAACAAACAAAATGTTTGCAATTTATCTAAACAAGGCTTTTGCAATGATTTCCAATTTCGCTCATTGATTCTGCATTTGCAGGGTTATTACGATAATTGGGAAATTGGCGCTGTCTCCAACTACTCGGGCGAGTACGTATTTTATTTTGTAACCGGAATTCATAAGATAGATATAGAAGAAAGTTTCGTGACGGCCACGACAGCTAGTTTAAAGCAAAGGTATGAAAGAACCTTAAGAATAGTAGGCCGCAGAGAGAATCACTTCTTCAAGCCACTAGACACGAAAAGTATATTAGTGAAGAAGGTTTCTGTGTTTGAAAAACCTTTTGTTGTCACTGTCGGAACATCGTAGAAATAAAGATTGTTATTCATGAAATTTTTATGCTTTCATTTCATAACAAATTATAAAATGTTACGTACATTTCAGAATAATGGAAACCAAATATAAAAGTTTTTCAACCACCAAGAGCTCGCGAGTCTTTTTTTGGTCAAACTATGAATAAAAGTATACTAGGTGACCCGTGCGGAATTCCTCAAAAAAAAAAAAAAGTAAAATCTTGTACGTTTGCACGACATCGCCATCAACTGCCGTCGTTCTGACAACTTTTCAAAGAGATCAAAGACACGTTCACTTTTACAACTACTACAAAAGTGATACCCTATATTAAAATCAAATACCCAAAGCTACTACTAAACTAAATACTAACGTTATCGCAAACTACCATAGTATTTTGAAACAATAAAAGTTACAATTAAGGTTTACCGAGCTAAGCCTTGGCTTGAAATGTCGCATTTAAAATTGATTTGAACAACAATGGTATAACGATTTTAACAGTTGAGCAAAAAATTTAACTTTTTCAAACTTCAATCGCTTATAAGTCGCTTAAACGTGGATTTTCGAGATTCTCGTTACGCGGCGCTGGCGGAGAAACGTTCTAAAGAACGCATTTTTTTTAATCTTTCGAATGAAATCAAACTGGAGAAAATACGACAATTATTTGGCTAGATAGAGTCAATTTTGTGCCCAAAAGTTGAAGTTCGAATAAAAAACGAACCGACACTTTTTAGAGGGTGGGTCTAATTTTCGTCAATAGCCCGCGGGATAAGCTTCAAAATCATAAATTTTCTTGCAATTCCATAAAGAAATGAGCGAGTTTCGACCGGGTATAGGATTCGGCTTAGAGAAATAATATATGGTAGGGGTGCGACATCGAAGGCAAAACATCGATGTTTCAAGACATCGATGTTTCGAAATTAAGACATCGATGGTATTGATACATCGACCAAAAAACATCGATGTTTTCAAATATCGATGTTTCAAAACATCGGTCTTTTTTTATAAAAATTTCTTTACACATTTAAATATACAGTAATACAGTAACTCCCCAACACATTGCGCCTCTTTATATCACTCAGATTTGTCTTTTGTCTCCTGAAAAACATCAACCGTATGATATAGATGTTAATTAGAAAAGGTTTTTAGTGAGATAGATACTGCTACGGTTGATTAACTGTAAAACTTTTATTTATCGCATATTTTTATGAAACTTTTTTTGTTGAAATGTAAAACACCGTTATCGAAAAAAATTTCTAAAACAAAACAAAAACAATGATGCTTAAAAATCGTTGACTGTAAATCATTGGTAGTGATTAAAAAAAACTATTTCAATACGATAGACATTGCTACTGTTATAGATGAATATTTTTATTGCATATTTTTATTGCTTTTTACAGAAGTGTAAAACAGACATCGAAAGAAAAAAAAAACATCGAGCGCGAAACAGTGATCATTAAAAGACATTGACCTTAAAATATCGATGCTATTAAAAGCGTCTTCGAACGAGATTGGTAGTGCAACGGCTGATTAACGATATAACTTTTGGCCGCATATCTTGATGATTTTTTTTTTGATAAAATATAAAACATTCACACAAAGAATAATAATGAAATAAATAATTTTTTTAAAAAATGGCGAAATCAAATTAGAAATGTTTTGGAAACATCGAGAGTAAAACATCGATAATAATCATAGAAAATGTTTTCTAATGAGATTAATACTGAAACTTCTGATTAAGGATGAAAACCTCTTAATACGTTTGCATATCGCATATTTTTATCACGCTTTTTTTTGCTGGATTATAAAACATCGACACCGAAAAAAACATCAAACCCAAAAAATCGATGTTGGGAAAACATCGATCCTCAAACATCGATGTTAAAATCATCGATATTTTAGCAAAAACATCGATGTTTTCAAAACATCGACATCGATGTCGCAGCTCTAATATATGGAGATTTAAAGACACTCCAGTTTACTTTATCGTAATTCCTATCGGTTGATGGAGTGGCTAGCAAATAATTACTGAAGAGTAAAATAATTATGCAGTGACTTTTCACTAACCCAAAGCATGCAAGCAATAGAACAATATAAAACTACCATCAAGTATTTGAATGTAATAACTACATTTTCATCTGCTTGTGACGTGTGATGTTGAGTGAATTTCAAATTTAAGTTTCAATAGTTGATTTTAAAATAAAGTTTTTTGAAAAAAAAATCTTATATTTTTATTTCAAAATAACAAAAAAACTTCCTTCTAATTTCTTGATCCTAAAAACATCATGATGTTTTCATTATGGAAAAAAAATGGCGCAGTTGTTTGCTGGTTATCCGGAGACCTATATATATATGACCTATTGATCATACCAACTGAAAAAACACGTTTGATTTTTTTATTCCAAAACTGCAAAAAGCACCCTCCTAATTTTTTATACATAAAAAGGGTATGATGTTGTCATAACAGAAAAAAAGTGTCGTGCAGTTCTTAGTTGGTAGTCCGGAGATATGACCTATTGATCATACCAACTGAAAAAACACACTTGATTTTTTTATTCCAAAACAACAAAAACCACCCTCCTAATTTTTTATACATAAAAAGGGTATGATGTTGTCATAACAGAAAAAAAGTGTCGTGCAGTTCTTAGTTGGTAGTCCGGAGATATGACCTATTGATCATACCAACTGAAAAAACACACTTGATTTTTTTATTCCAAAACAACAAAAAACACCCTCCTAATTTTTTATACATAAAAAGTATATGATGTTGTCATCACTGAAAAAAAAATTGTGCAGTTCTTAGTTGGTACTCCGGAGATATGACCTATTGAATATATACCAATTGAAAAAACACAAAATATGACTTCAGAGGATCATTGACAAAATTCTATTTTTCACAATCTCATTTTTGTCACTAATATTGAAGGGAAAAATAATTAGCTTTAAAATGATAACGTAAACTGGCTTAATTGAATGAAAAATGAGGAAGTTATAGAGCTATTTCAAAATGCATACCAAAAATAAAAAAGCAAAAATTCTAAAAAAATCAAAATTTCAAAAAATTCTACAACCCTAAATTTTTATTCAAAAAATCTAAAAAAAATAATTTGAGTTTATCTCATAGGTATCTATCCTTAAAAAAATATTGAACAAAATCCGAGACATGACGGCACATAGCCTTAGGCGATTTGACGTGGAATGACCCTTAAATAAAAATGACTTATATACTCGTATTATTGTGGAAAATTATTAATGATCATTGGTAAGAAATAGCGTAACTTAAAGGACTTTTATAAGTACAGTTTAGGCTACAGTGGACACAAAAAATGTTTTTTTTTTTTTTTTTTTTTCAATTTTTGATCTATAAGTTTAAACCTTTGTGTGCTTCTATATTTACTAGATCTAAGAACATAACAAAAATTGGTACAAGAACAATGAGTACTTTTTTTTCTTAAATTAAAAAAAAAAAAAAGCATTATTTCAAAATGCTCCATGCGTCACAATTTTTCAAGCTATGAATTTCCACTTAATTTTCAACCATTAGGAATGATTGCATAAATCTATGCATTTTTGTAGTGTTTTATGAGGTAGTTTATAAAATATGACTGAAAATAAAAATTTATATAAATTTTTCAGCTGAAAAATTTGTGAAAGTTCTTCCAGTATTTTTAAATATGACAAAATAACAAGCAACATGTTGTATATTTACGTTACAGGGACTATAGTGGACAAATTTGTTTGAACAGGGATTTTAAAACGAAAGTCAATTGTATTAATATTTTTTTAAAGTAAAAATAACTATTTCCTTTTGTCCCTGATGTAATTTCCAACGTGGCTAATTTTGCAGTTATTAATGTTTACTATCTGTATTGCTTTTAAAACGTTTATTTTTTCTTCTATTTCAAATAAAAAATTAAATGTTTTTGCTAACAGTTAGCAGTCAATAAAACTTCATGTATCAATACTGTTTTTCCAAATAAGAACTGATATCCTAATCCATGACCATTTTATTTCAACATCAAAAGCTATCTGTTTCATTTTCTGTATATGATATCATATTAGCTTACTTTTTGTACTTATTCATATTAACTCTACTAGATTATTAATAAAAACTTACAACATAATTCATTTTTCAGAATTAGCACCTAAATAAGTTCAATAAAATCAAATTAAAAATAACCAAAAGCTCTAAAATGTAGCGTTATCAGGAATAAAAAGTTACATTTTTTTTCATTTTGTTTGGGTTGCTTTTCATGCTTAATCCAAGATGTGGAAGTTGAATTTCGTTGCAAATAACTAAACACCATAATGAGGAAAATTTTATTACAGGAATAGTTACATATGGAACTACAAAAGTTATGTACAGAGACAACTTTAACAATTCAAAGTTTCAGACTCTGAGTAAGTCGACAAACCCTATAAAATGTCTATGTAGTAAAATTAATGTATTGTGGTTAAAATAGAAATGAAAAATGTCACATGAGATGAAGTTTATTAGCATAATGATTGAAATTGGTAGGCAGCTAAATGAATTTAAAAAAATGTTGATGAAAAAAAGAAGGAGCTAGGACTTCATATATTTAAATACCAACCTTGTAAGATGTTCACTCCCACCCCCTTATTTTGTTTTCATGAACCAAAACGAGAACAAAAAAGAAAAGAAAATATGTAAATGCAAAACATTAACTCAAATTAAAGCACAGAACCCTCACTAGAATTAAAAGTTTCAAACTTTAACAAAAAAGTCATTGTTCAGGTTTTAAAAATTTTAATATTTTCTGTCAAATTTCCATTTTTGGCTGCCCTTTTTTCCTTCTACGAGTTTAGTTTTACTGAAAATACCTTTCTTCCTGGTAGGTCGTATGTGTTCTTTCCTTTCGTATTTTCCTTTGGCACTCTTCGATTCAAGAAGCTTCAGTGTGGAAATTGTCCAGGATTTCTTTCATATAGCTCAGGCCGATGCTTAGAGACAGATGCAAAATGAAGAGGATAAGAATTTAGCAATGAATTTACATTTTTTTTTTCAAGTCAAGTTCAAGGCGTTTGAGGCACGTCTGGGAATTGTTCAAATGCAGTGAAATTTTGTGCAGTCTATTTTCTGATAATTGGAACAAGATTAAAGGGTGGGAACAGTGAAATTAATTTTTAAAAAATGCCCTATAGTTAACGGCCAACCCCGTACAAAATAAATAAATATAATATATATATATATATATATTCACCTCTTATTTTTCCAAATATTTTCTAAGTATTTAATTAAAGCGAGATTTTCTTTTAAACCTTTTGATGTGTCGAAAATTTTAAATACTACGAGCATGAAACGTGATGCATGTATGGAATGTAATCGATCTAACGTTATACTTTCATTCTACTGCTGTTTTCTGTAGATTTTCCATATGGCAAACAACATTATTTTTTAAAATGATACGAATAAATAAATAAATTAAGTTATAACATGAGAGACAAAACTGTCCTGAAATGAAAAGATGAATTTCATAGGCATTACTACAATACATACTTTATTGTTTAATCATCATTCTAAGTGTAGTATTATTTTGAATTAGTTAATAACTCCCTTTCCATTACAGCTATTTTAAAATGCGGAATAAAATCAATAAAATATTTCCCGATGAATATTAATTTTATAAACACAACACATGATATGAAAGAAATCTGTATATACTCTATTTTCATGAAAAAAAAAAAAAAGATTTATGTATCAATAACACGTAAGTCCTTTTTATGTATTATTTATTATCATTTCATTTTCTATTTTAGCTACGCATTTCGGGTTTGCCACATATATAACATATTTTTGGCTTACACAAACAAACTTTTCAAGTCCTTTATTGTTATAACCGTTTTGACCAACTAAACTCAAGACAATAAGCAAAATTGATAGCAATTGTGTGTTTCAGTCAGTCTTGGAATTTGTATTCCTTTGTGATTGGCATAAGTCCTTAGTTTTGATTTTGAATTGAATGGTTGCAATTAATTTAAACTTCCTCTTCATAAGTTATTTTTTCGTGACAATCAATAAAGTTATTTCATTTTTATTTTTGGAACCTCAGTCACTATTTCCAGCCTTTTTTGACCATTAAATATTTTAACCTAAATTGTCGAACGATATATTTATATTCGTTTATAAATATACGTTAATTTATTTATTTTTTCATAAAAATATTACAATGATAGTAATTTGTAATTTTTTGAAATATGTTTTTCTATAACAATTATAACCACTAAATTCCAAGGAATTACAATTTACTTAACGAAATACTTCACGCTCAATGTTTTTGATTATAGTAGTTTATTTTTATGGAGCAACGTGCAAATGCAAAATTCTATAATATAATTAGATAAAGATTTTATTTAGATCTTTGTTTTGACATGTATGTGTAGCGTTATTCACCATGAATTCATTTTTCTAATCTTTGACACTATTAGCAGACACCTTTTCGAATTTTGATGAATTGGATTTACTTCTTTTTTTCTCTAGTACTAAACCGTGGTTTTCTTTAATCTTGAAACATACTTTGTGTCTAACAATACTTGATATGCTTCCAGACGACATAGCGAAATCATTTCATATTCTTTCTCACTTTGAAACAACAAATTATGTACACATTTGAATTCAATCACATTGTATTTCCAGTCCGCGAAGACTGAAATGTCTAATGCTGATACAGACGGAAGAAGTGTAGGAACTAAAATACACATCGTATGTAGTGACACATTGTTATCATTTATTAAGTAAATTAATTACTGTGAAATTTTTATTGTATAGTTACACGTTCTTATTCATTAAGTAAATCAATGGGAACTATTCATAAGCTGTCAAAGAATAGAAAACAATGTAACAATGCACAGAGTGTTCCAAAAATAATTATCAATCTCCATGAATGCACTAATGTATAGATTTCTTTCTCAATCGCTTCAAGAAATGCTCTCCTTGGAAGAAAGAATAGTTGTTTCTGAATGAAACCGTATGGTTTCTTTGTTTGTTTCAGATTTGGCTGTGTTTAGCTTCTTGCCATTTGTAGACCTAGTGCATTCCCAAGACCGGCATCCACTCTTTCATTGGCACCACCATCGGCGGAATACAAATGCCACGAGAATTTTGATGCCCAGTTTTCCCACTAGATGGAGGCACCTGGGC
The DNA here is from genome assembly GCA_038373865.1 of Uloborus plumipes. NCBI lineage: Eukaryota > Metazoa > Arthropoda > Arachnida > Araneae > Uloboridae > Uloborus > Uloborus plumipes. The sequence goes on along the minus strand of JAXGGA010012366.1, from coordinate 21,363 downwards.
TCTATTCGATGCGAAACTGCATTAGGATGAAAACCGTATGTTAAAACATATGAATTGTTGGGTTCGCTGTACCAGCAAAAACACAGAAAACAGCCACGAAACTAACAAATCAATCTGAACTAATGTCTTTCGACTTCTTCACTTGGGGATGGCATCAGACACCTTGAGTACCGGGCTCAAATCACAAATCTGCATCAGCTGTGTGCAATCGTAGACAAAGTCATCAGCACGACAGCTGACCAACTAAAGGATGATATCCGTTCGATAGCTGGACGTTAGGTTCTGTGTGCTGACATGCAGTGTGAACATGCTTATTCAAATCCTATGTATATATTGTCGCCCCAGAAATATAGAAGGATACTTAAGAGTTTTTTCTATGCTTAGATGCCTTATTATTGTTAATTCCTTATTCTACCTTTCTTGCATTCGATTTCTTCGTGAAACAGGACCATGAAAATGAATCGTTATTTTTGGACCACACTGTAGTAAGAGCGTAGAATGACAGGGGATAAAAGAAGGAAATTCTGACATTTAAAAAAACCGTTAGAGTCCTCTGTTATATTAAAAAAATTCAGTACATACTACATCTTTAATCACACTCTGCATCGAGCAAGGTAATGAAACAGTATCTAAAACGTATTTTCTCCAAGACTGTACAAGATTTTGCAAATTCTTTTAATACAAAAACAAACAAGTACTGTGGAAGAAGTTCACAACTATTTACAAGATTCTTACAAACTGCTGCCTCTGTCAAGTTTTTTCTCTATCAGAATACACAAATTCACATTATGATCTGTAAATGCTTCTGGGTTTAAATTGCTACATTTCAGAAACATCTTCAGAACTGGAAGTATTCAAATACTTATTGTGGCTTCAAGTTTACTTAAAACTGTTATTCTGGCATAATACAGGGAATAACAGCTACAAAAAATCCGTCTTTTAGCTTCTGCAATTGCATACTGCTTTTGGTACATAATCTCAGGTAACAGCAAGCAGGCGTGAAATCTCAGCGTAGTTGTTGTTGTTGTTGCTTCCCGAAGGAGCACCATTTCTTGTACATTTTGATTTTCAGTAATTACTCATTGGAATTGTTAACTTTTTAAAGTAACTTTCGTTGTTGTAATATTGTATAATATTTTCTTCGGCTTTCTAAAATAAACCCATGCAAACAGTTTTTTTTCTTTTCAGAGCAGCATCAATGTTTTCCCTTGCAAGAAACAATCGCAAATAAAGTACATACTTGAGCCTCGTTTTTTATGTTCAACGGTAAGTACGGTATACATTGGAGTAAAAGCAGAGAAATATCATTCTATAGTAACTACTTTGTCAAGTGTTGCCTCAAGTTTTGAAAAAAAAAAAAAAATAATAAAATAAAGAGATACATTTTGTGGATATATCTGATTCATTACATATTAGGTATTAAGAACAATCAATTAGTTCCTGTATAATTTATTATATTAGTTCCTGTATAATACAATCTTTAGGTGCATATACTTTTAAAATGAAGTTCATATTAAATCCAATCCAGTGCCGTAATTTTTTCTTTAAAAAGACTAAATCTGTCCGTTGACATCTTCAAAACTTAGCGTTCATGGAGGTCATATGACTCTTATAATTTGCATTATTTTTGGCATGCATGAAATAAATCAACAATATTATTTGAATACTTCATAACTGTTACATTTTATTGTGACAAAATTAAAACACTGTAGTTCTTTCTTTAGCGAAGCTATTAAAAGAACGATAAATAGCAAGTAATGGTAACTAGTATCACTGCACTCATAATCAAAAACTCAAAACGAAAACTTCACAAAAAGGAATGCCCTAAAAATATAAAACAAATAACTGATATCTTGAGGTACATTTATTACTATTGAATAAAAGCTAGCTCTTCGCAAATGTCAATGGCAGTGTAAAACGATAATATAACTGATATTGAGAGCACTGACTCATGAGACTTTAGTTACTAGTCTAAATCATAATAGACTAATCGAAATGAAAAATATTCAAGAACATATTTAATAGTAAATTAGAGTAAAATATAGTTATTACAGTAGACCGTCGAAAATTCGAACATTAAAACCCCAAACGTCAAAAATTCAAACGCATACTTCAAAGCTCTCTCAGGCAAAAATTAGTGATTTTTAAAGAGGAGTTTAGATCAATTTTATCCCTTCAGAAATTAATTCAACTCTCTTTGGGTGGAGTCAGTCTATTTTCTAGAAGTTCATTCAGTTTTCTTTTTTTTAATTACTATACAAGTTCCTCACAACATACATGCAGTACTGTAAATATTTTTAGTTTTCTTCTTTATGTTCAGTAAGCAATGAAAGCTATTAACCCCCAAAGCAACAAGGAACGAGGTCATCAGTTTAACGTGGTCTGCGTATCTGTCTGTGGCACCGTACCACCTAAACGGGTGAACCGATTCTGAAAACTCTTTTTTTTCTTTGTTAAAAAGGAAACCTGATAAATAGTGTTCTTAACCTGGTCTCTCCTTTCTATGACTTTAATTACTGAAGATATTAAGAACCTCAGAAATTAGCTTCCAATCTAAGCCTTTATTCATGCAAATAGGAATGACTTCATTGTTGGCGAACAAAGAAAGAACAGTCAATGGTTTAAACATCTTATCAGTTGCCAGTTTCTATTTGTTAACAAATAAATACTCGTAATTAATTTAGTGTGAGGCTGTTAAAAGGATTTTTTGTTATATATATATATATATATATATATATATATATATATATATCCCTCTTGATTCTGCTTTTGCGACAAGCAAATTTTACCAGTTGGAATTCTACTTCCTTTTTCGTGTTTCTCATGTCGTCTAGAAACAATTTAGATGCAGTTAAATTTTATATATTTTCTGAACCTCAAAGTAAGTTCATGTTAATATGAGTTCCACAATCACGACCGTGGTTTTTTCTTTTTATAATTAATCTTAGTACTTGTTTTTTGGTAAATTTTGTTACAAAATGTCATTACACATTGTAGCGACATGCACCGTATTTTATGTTGTGTGCATGCATATTACTTACATAACCACTTTATTTGATTAAATGGGCGTACTATTTTCCTGAACCGTATTGTCTTGAATTTCGAAAATTCGAACAATTTGATTTATCGAGCTACCAGTGGTCCCAATGAGTTCGATTTTTCGACGCTCTGCTTTATGTTCTTGAAAAGATTTCAGATTTTTTTAGGCTTGCAGAAAAGACAAGTCTTTGAACAATTACTTGGTACTAAATGTCTCAATCAATACGCACGTATGGATGACATGCATTCAACTTGAGCAAAAAAGATAATCCACTGTTCACAAGAAAACTTCTGAAGTATCAAACAATTACAATATTTGATTATTCAAGACATTGAACACATAAGATGATTTATTATAAAAACTCCTCACACTTTACTAAAGTTACAGTGCATGATGTTTATCTATGTACTATTTGTGATAAAAATATAATAGTATCAGACACAGTTAGATTTGCAACAAAATGCACTTAAATGATTCAAAATGATGGAACTATTTCGCACCCTGATGAAAAAGCATTATTAGAATCAAAGATTGGAATTTAGATGTAACATTTTATGAACACAATGTGATGAAATTATTCTAAGGTATTAAGAATTTTCTCTAAAAGAATGAGTTATTATTTGGAAAACACTAAGGCTACATTAATGCTTAGTTAGAAGATTGCCAGAGTTTATTTATCAAAATACTTTCTTTTGTATCTAATAAAATCATAGAACTATTTACAGAATTATTTACTTATTTATATACATACAAGACTGAACTGTAGAAGCTTCAGCTTATAGATGTGACAATATTGGTCAGTCATCACTAAATACTTCACAATTAAGAGATGAATCCATTTTTTAATGAATGATATTATTAAACGAAACTCCCTTCTAGTAATAGCCAAATCAAAGTTCTGATTCATTGTTTGGGGTTTAGTGTTCGATTCAATATTTATTTCAAAATCCAGTAACGATTTTGATAATTTCTTACTTCCGAAAATGTATTTCTAAATTAGAATCTAATGCAAATACATTCTATATTCACGCAATGTTCGCGGTTGTACTCGTAAGGAACGTTACTACAAAGTGATTCTTAATCTTAAAAGGATTCCGGTCAGTACCAGAACAATGATATATCACGAAGCGAGAAACAAGAAACAGGTGAAAGCACCAGGGTCTGTAGTCCATGAAATTATAAATCACTAATTAGCTGCCCCTCGGTTAATAACTGCGCTTCTTTCCGCACCTTTGGGATTGTAAGCGAAGAGTATCTTTGACGAAGAAGGATCCACGTAGAATAATTCATCATTTGGACGAATTGGAAAATGCCCCACTTTTATGGAGAACCTCAACTTTCGATTAACATCATTTAGACAATCTCACGAAGAAGAATGGGTTATATTACTTCAGTTATGGGAGAAATGTTTGAGGTAACAAACTTACGGAGAAAATTTAATGCAATGAATAAAAAATCATAAAGCGCATGATTAATAATCAAATGGTACGGAATTAACTGAAAATTTACGCGATGCTTTTTTCAAAACAAGTTGAACCCTTTTATGAGGAAAACATTTATTGTAGTCGGAAAAAGCGTTAAAAAAGTTTGGTAGTTAACAGATAAAGAAATAGAATTTAGTTAAAGATATTTGCGAAATTTAATAGGATTGTATATAGATCTACAAACTAGCAATAAGACAACCCAATATTTTTTAAAATTAAAACGGAGTAGGTCATTTGAATTAGAATATATATTGAAAAAAGATTTTGCACGGCAAGTGATATTGATTTAGTTGATAAACAAAGTGAGCAATCGATAAAGCGCAAAAGAATAAGACTAAACAATCAATTTCCTAAAACAGAATGTATTTAATCATAATTTAAAGAAATATATTTTAAATACCCAATTAGATATTTCAGATACCTATAGTTTTAATTGAAATATTTAATTTTGTTCTTCAAGAAATTCTAAGTTTGATTGGATAGGGTAAGATTTAAATTAATTACGAGAATGAATGTAATTTTTGAGTGTTTGGACATAAAAATAAGTAGGGAAGACGTTAGAGATTATAAATTCTTATGAATTTTATTTCGATGTCGAATTTTGTAGAACACATGAAGGTTGGTTTAATTCTGACGCCAAACTGAGTAAAAAAGGCATGAAATCAAGTATATCAATGAAGAACAATTGTACTATCATGTTCAGTACTTTTAAAAATTCATTCTCATTAGAGTACTTAGACTGCCTCAGAAAAAACTTCAATGACTAAAAAAGGTGCAACAATTATTTGGAATTATACCTTGTGAAAGAAAGTGCAGACACGCGTAAAATGGTCCAATATATAAGAAACAATGAAAACAAGTATTAAAATATCAAACGAAGTTTTACAAGACAAGTTAATGAATCAGGGAATAAATTTGATTTTTAACAAATAAATATCCCGTATCATTAGCAAGAGTTACAATTAAATATAGATTTAGATCCCCTACATTTTGTAAATTTAACCTTTCATTCTTTGATGCAGGTAACGAAGTTTCTTTGTACATTAAGACCAGTCACAGTTGTCATCTTTAACATTTTCAAAATTTTTACAAGTTAGCTCACGATTCTTATAGTACAACCTATCTGGCGCCAGCTGTTTTATGTACAAAATATATTTTACAGCTTAAATTTACGAAAAAAACTGCTTTCGAACAGTTTTTTGGTAATAATGACGTTATATTGCTATTGGGTTTTGGTGATTTGCACTTGTTTTATAGTCAAATTTAAAGGATAAGGTAACATAAATTCAGTTAAGTGACTTTAATTTTTGCTAGTACAGGAAAAACTTTTCCCTAGCATTTTTAAAAAATACTTGCTGGCCATTTCAATGCAATTAAATGCTTTATAGTTGGAAAAACGATTTTTACGGAAGAAACAAGATGAACTTCCAATGAAAAAGCCGTATTTATTTTGCACTGAGTGGTAACGCATGATCATACTTGTAAATAATTTTTATATTTTTAATTATAACTATTTTGAAGCACCTTGATATGATTTCTTTTGCTGCAATTAATAAACAACGCATTATGTACACATCTATATATACTTCAGAATTGCGCATAATCACACTTGTAAATAAATTGTATATTTTTATTTATACCTATTCTGAAGCAGCTTTATATATTTTCTTATGTTGTAAGTTGAAAAAACATACTATGTACATATTTATGTGTACTTCAGAATTCCAGATAAAGAGGTCCCAAGTAGCACACTTCGTTTTTTAAAGGTTGTAAAATGGTTATCAACGTTGTGACAACGGATTAAAAACGTTTATAAAACGTTAAAACGTTTTTTGTGCTACCTGGGGTATTTATACTATTTTATCTCTTTGCGTTGTATTCAATCCAGATCGCTTGATGGTCAGTATTAATGAGTTTTCAGTTCAGTGTCAGTTCAGCGAAATGTTAAACGTAAAATCTATTATATTATCTTAGTTGTGCGATGTACGTTACTTAAGAATATAAAAGGACTTGTTCTTATATTATAAATTCAATGCAAGAGGTGGGCAAAGCCTAGAATAAAGGTATAAAGATAAGGCTTTATGATGAAATCTTCAATATTTTCATAAAACTATGGAATTTGTTTTAGATAGTTTGTATTTACTTCGGATTTTTCAAAATTTTTAGCTTTAACTGTGCACGCTCTAGCCCTGAGATCACGGGCCCTCGAAATAGGAGGCGAAGGCCCAGCAGGTGACTTTGACGGGCGCGAGCGCGAAGGGGTTAAAAACTTACAAGTATGATCGGGCGCAAGTCACTCATGCCGAACTTAATCAGTGGCGTGGCGAAGTGTCCTTTTGGCTCGGTGAATAGACATCGTTTTTCCGTCCTCATAAAATTGCACCACATGAAAAAGTCCATTCTTTTGGAAGTCGCTACAAGTCGCTTAGTGTCGCCTCGACTGAGCGAGACCTCGGCAAGAACGTGCTTCTTCTGAAATTAGCACACGCCCTCTGGGCCTTCGGTGATGTGTGGCAGAGGATATCTGGGCTGGTCTTGTGGGCAGTTACCATCGCTGGGTTCGTAGAGATGACATCTGAAAGATCGTGGGAAAGCATGAAAAGTGAACACAATGCAATATTTTAAGGCATTTGTTCTCTGGTGCAGAAATCAGAATCAAAATTGCGCAGAAATATTAGCTGTAGTTTTTAGCTAGTCATTCTCAGCTCTTTGAGGGCCGTTTGTTTTAATTTTATTTTTTGAAGTTACATACAACGATTAAGTGCGTGAGAGAACTATTCTCTCACAGCTTTCATGTGTTCTGAGCTTTTTGCACTGAGGAAGAGGCTCCACTGTAGCCTTGAAATAGCTGTTTGCTGTACTTTCTACCTAATGTGTGCTTTATTTACGTTGATGTTTAACTTCAATTATATTTTAACACAAAGCTTTTTTGAGCATTTTTAATTTAATTTTATATTATCAGGCTGGGTGCATTGTTGATTTTACATGGAAATAATTTTACATCCATATATTCGTACATGATCGGATAAATTTATGCATGTTACTACTTAACTTAGAGAATACAAAAGGGTTTGGCTAACTAACTTACATATATTAAAAAAGAAAGTATGACATCAAAGAAAACAGAGCCCGACAATGATTTCATTACTAAATTGATGTTGAGCTTCAACAACTTTCCCGAGTCATTCTTTTAACTTTAAATAATTACTGCGAGGAAAAGGTTTTTTATTCGATAAGAATAACAGCCTAACTAAGGTATACAATTATCTCTTTTTTTATGTAGCAATTTTGACTAGGTAAATATTAGACCAAAACCTGCTTTATTAATTCACAGAGTAAGAGATATATCTCCTGTGGGAGCAAGGAATATACTAATAATTTCGAGATTAAATGGTTAAAGCTACCAAGTGTCTGAATGAAGACTAAACTTTTCACTTACCAACGACTTTCAGAAAAACTTCATGTTTTCTACAATAACTATTTTACATTATTTTAAAAAATAGCATTAACAATGTTTACGTATTTTTTAAAAGAATGCTACATAACTGAATATTTGGTGAGTTAATGGAGGAAATTTCTCACTGATAAAACTTTTTGTTTTACCTAAATACTACGTAATATTAAATAATTAACTGCTCAGCTACTAGATGAAGCACTTGTTCATTCCAAGATATGGGGACAGTTTTCATAAAATTTCGGACTTAGTAACACTGTTTAAAAAACCTCAACTTTAGTTCACTTTTATTATCGTACAGTTTCTAATAAATCAAGCTTTTATAGGTTTATATATAAAACAAAAATTCTGATGGACAGAGTGGGATATAAGAGCCATTTTGTAAAAGAAATTGTTGTACTGTTAGTTATGAATAATATTCCACTAGTTCCTGCTGCTTTCAGAGGCACTGCTGAACTGCCTTGTGAAAATGTGCGTAATTATCTTGAAGGTGTATGAAACTAAGTTACCAATAACCAGTAATAAGTTTTGACCTAAATAAAAAATATTTTTAAATATATAAATTAAAAATAGCCCACTACTTTCTAGATATGTATTTATACTTTAAAATATCAATGTTTAATATTTATGATTTCGTATCTATTAGTAATTGTATTGAACAAAGTCAACGTAAAATTTCTCTAAAAAGATTAGCGAAATCTGGAATGTAGTGGTTTAGCATCTTATGCTAAAGTACATTCATGTGTTAATATTAATAGTATGTGCGTGCTGACACTTTTAGAATCTGAACTTTATAATGTCATTTAAGTTATTAATTTAAAAGTTATTAAGTACTAACTTGAAGCAAATAACTATTGAGAAAATGTGTTATATCTGACTTATCAAAGTCAAAAATAAGAGCTTTTATGAGAGATTAATTACTTTTCAGTTATTTTTATGAAAGTACTACGTATATGTGTGTCACGAAGGGTTACTCAAATGAGGGTAAATCTAAAATTAAAATTTCATTTGCAACATTTTTTCTGTATTTAAAATTAATATTTCATTTTCAACTAAAGGTATAAAATTAATATAAATAGTAGACATAGAGTCCAAATGTAAATGTTATGAAATAATGTGGTATGTTATAAATTTTTATAATGAAAAGAGTTAGATGTTAGTTCAGAAGTAATGATCGTCAATATATTTGTATCAGGAATAAATAGAAAATAAATAAATAAAAATAAGAAAGACACACGAAAAACAATATGATGATCCCAGCCGGAAATACAATAGAAACCAACTATAGAAGGATTATTAATATTTATCATTAAAAATATCAGCTCCGTATTATTAAATAAAATTTAGAGCACTTGGTAATTGAATGGCATGTTACAATTTGAAAGATAGTATCCCGAGTCCAATCATTGCCGCTAAATGATCCTCCGAAATCTCTTAATTAAAATCTAAAGAAAGAAATAAACATCGCAGTAACGTAAAAAAATGTAGTAACGTATCTATTAGTGTGAGGGTTAGTAAGTTATACCATTTTTCAGATGAAGCTTCAAATGTATTGGAACATCCTAGCAGTAAACTATACAATAGTGTTATAATAAAAATTTTTAAATAAATAGCAAACGAAAGCACATTGTAAAACATCTACTTGGAAGAATAAATTATTTGCCCTTGTATCCCCGTTATCGAAATGAATCTTTAAGTCTGACGAAATTTTAAGAAAAGGCACCAAATTTAGAGAGTTTCAGTAAGTAATGGAAGACATTTTTTCACACGATATGCAGACGGATGGCTTGCCACATGCAGACGGTGAAACTACGCAATCGACTTCTCGCTCGCCAAGTCTTAAAATTTGGCGCTTTTATTAAAATTTCGGCAGACTTTAAAACCTCCTATTTCGATAACAGGCAGACGAGGAGATATAATTTTTGCATAAAAATATCTCAAGATGCTCGTTTTTCACTGTTAAATATTTAATCCTTTTTCATTACTACACTATACGTGTAGTTTCCTGATTAGCTCAAAATAGTTTTTACTTTGACCGAGCACATGGAAGGCAGAAACAAGGTTGGCTCAAGGTTGTTTTCAAGTCTCTTTTGGAGAAATAGAGACCGTCAAAGAGACGGATTGGTTAAAATGTGTTCAATATTAGACACATAAAAAACTCAAATAAACATGATTACGTTGATATGGTACATAACTATTATGATTAAAGCTACATTTGAGCTGAAAGATTTTTAAAATCCAGGGAGAAAATGAATAATTAGACCAGAAATTTGTAAAATAGCTTTTGAATGTTTACTTTATCAATTGGTTTTTTTTTTAGTTTGTAAGAAAATTTTCTCTGCAATGTGTAACTTTCTGTAAATTTTAGTTTTTGAAACATCTACGGAAGAAAAGTACTTTGATAATAAATCTATGAAATTAGTATTTGAATCATTAAATTTAAGAAGCAGCAAATCAGTAGTGAGACATTTTTGTTTTCTCTGTCTAGGTTTAAAATTAAAAACAGAAACTAACTGTTATATTCCAAGGAAAAAAATCTTTAAAGGAATCCCAAATGGTTAATTATTATTTTTTGCGAAACATTTAATGTATATAAAATCTTTCTTGGAGAAAAAAAGAGTTTTGTTTGCCCTGAGTTAATGACTGTTATTTAAGCTAACTCAAAATATTTGTGCCGAGAAAATTTTTTTTGTAAACTTTGAGTATTTTTTGGCCTAAAAGTTTTCTCTCTGTGTGTGTGTTAGTTCTAATTTTGCGCACATGAATAAAAAAATGAACAAATGCTTAGTAAGATCAGAAGAGTTTTCTAAATTTGCTCCCTTATGATTGAAATGGAAAAGAAAGATTCATTCATTCAAAGAAAATTTGTGCTTTCTTGCTAACTAAAAGCATTAATTAGCAGGAAATTTCTTGACAAAAATTGAGTTTTATTTACGCTAAGTAATTAGCTAAAAGTTTATTTGGTCATTTTTAATTTTGTTTGTTCACTTGCTTGCTGAAATTGGTTTTGCTCCTGTGGTGTTGAGGTGTGTGGTGTGAAAAAACGTGTAATCACTAACGCATTCAAAATTTTCCACTGGTGGTGTGGAATTATAACCGTGCTCTACATGTTATTAATCTAAGATTAGCATGGTTTAAAATGAGGACTCGAAAGAGGGGCGGGTAAACCTCTACCTCTGCTCTTGGCTCTCCTGTATTTGTTTTACATTAATGCATTAATGCAGGGTATATATAGATGTGTCAGACACAAATTGTGAGCACATCGTAGCACAATGCGAACTTTAAACCCTTTTCAGTACTATTTAATAATGGCAAATTTTACCCAGTACGATTATTTTACTTTTATTGAGAAAAAAAAGTTCTGCTGTTTAATTCGCACACATTGTTAAGTAAAGTTGTTATTGCTGTTGCATTAAAACTAATTGTGTAATATCAAAAAATGCAAAAACTTAAAATCTTTAATGAATAAATAAATAAAGTAAATCTAAATAAAAAAACAGTGTTTGTATTTACTTTTTAATACTCCAACTACAGATATTTTTGCTCATGAGATTAAGATTTTGAATTGTGAAATCTATGCCCAAATGACAAGCTATCCTGCGTGTATAGTATGTATGTTCATATCACATTTACACAATTAGTTGGTGTGCATATATTTTCAACACCAGTTTAAGCAGGAAATCTTTCATTCTTCAATCATACTTATTCAAATCGATGCTCTGTAATTTAAATATTTGAGCTGTTCATGTCTTTCAATGAAAAATAAAAGCCCTTTCCAAGCTTAAAAGAGAAAATACACAGCTCTCGTGTTTTTACTTATGGCAAGTACATTGGTATTCTTTTTCTGAAAAGTATTTTGTCCTCGAAAAAAAAACTTTTTTCTTCTAATTTATTTATAAGTGATAAAAATTTAGTAAGATTATTTAAAACAAGTGACATTTTAAAATGTAATAAAAAATTTAAAAAGAACTGTTTTCTTGAACTTTTTTTAGAAATTGAAAACAAATTTGTTCCGGCTAGGATCATTGACGTAGTTATATTCGGCGACTTCAATGAGCTTGCTAATTTACTCTTGAATGCAACTTAAGAAAATAATTACATTGAAAATACATTTTCAATTGTTAAAAATATTATTTGGTCAAAACTATAAGCATGTGCTTAAACGTCTCAACAATTTGTTAGTCATTTAAATAAGAAAGTGGGGACATTTAAAAAAAAAATACATTTGAAATAAATAGTAGCTAGAATTGGAATAGTGGTTCAACAGTATGTAAAATAAAGAATGAATGGATACAAAAAAAAGAAGAAAAAAAGTAAGCCGCAAAATATAAAACTTAAGCGTGATACTTGTAAGTTAGATTGTCTTCCTAGTTCATTAAAATTTGGAGCTTGCTCTACTTTTAAATCTTTCAAAGTAAATGGCTTAAGGTTTTCCCACTTGAATGTATTCTCAAAACGGAATGTAAAGACATTTTTCAAAGAAAGCTCTCTCATGGCTCACATATTCCACTCTGCCCTTCTATCAGCTACTTATAAGCAAAAGAGCCCACACCTTATACTCCGGAAACTTTTTCTTTGCTTTCCTCTTAACTCCCGAAGGCAGGGAACCCGTCGACATGGCAGACGGTGGACCTAAGGACTCGGGTTCCACTTTGGCCGTTCGGGCGCCCCTTAGAGTGGGGGGAGCTGGGGGCGGCAGAAAGGCGTTCTCTTCCGACGAGTTGGCGTAAGAGTCCTCGGAAGGCGGTGGGCTTGGCGCGAAGTCGCACGGTTCCGGCATTCGTCTTCCTTTTGATTTTCTAGTATAGGAGGAATAGTAGTCCTTTTTATTGGTAACTGGCAGGGCTTCCTCGCTGGCACTTCGGACTAGTTGGTGTGATGAGTAATTGCTTTCTTCGTCGTCTCCGCTTTGGTCTCCGCTATGGTCGTCGTCGTCCTCTTCCAGGGAGTAGTGGCCAGCAACCCTCTTACCCGCGGAGTTGGCGCCACTTGCCTGAAGCCGACCGAGCAAGTACTGAAGTCCCGGATCCACCTTGCCTTCACTGCCGGATCGGTCCTGCCTGCCGAGCAAGTAGTGCCTGTCCGCCTCGGGCTCGCTGAGCCGGATCTCGTCGGAACAGGCCGGAGACATGTGCTGCTGGAGCGGATGGTGCTCCAGCTGACGGAGCAAATCTTCGAGATTGCGGATGCGGATCGGGACTGGAAGACCTGGATCGTCCAGGTCCTCCTCCGGTTCCCCCTTCACACTCCCCAGAGTCGAATAGTTCATGTCGGTGACGCTCTTGTGACTCTCCTGGGATGGACTGCGCTTGCTGTCTCCCATCCGCTGGGAAGCCGAATGCAGCGCTTCGAGGATCTCTTCGTGGTATCCGTTGATGTTCTTCAGGGTCCTTTCCACGTCGCTGGACGAATCGTTCTGGTTGCTGTCTTCCCCGTCGTCACCTTCCCAGCTGCCTTGTCGGCCGCCGTGCTTCAGAATACCTTTCTCTGGCGGCGCACGGGGCGTGAGATTGTCCGGCGACAGCTCGATGAAGGTGGACACTTCGTTCGGGGGCGGCGGTCGGGGCGGGGGACAGCTTTCTATGGGCAACTTGGGAGGCGTGTCTTGCTTTCGCCGCTGCATCTCCTGCAATTTGTCCTCCCTGTTGGGGCGGGGTCAACAATCTGACTCGTGACAATGATCGGAGCGGGGTTCGAAAAGGCGGGCTGGGACGTAGCCCTGCTCTTTCCTATCCAGAGGCGGCCTTTGGTCAGCGTGCTCTGTGAATTCCTCTTCTGCCGATCTTTTGCACGGGATATAGCCCTGACCAGAGCTGCAACAGAACAGGAGAGAAACAGGGCTAGATCCGAGCCCATTGCTACGCTCTACGCTAATCAAAAGAATCCTAAAAAAGCTACTTTCTACCTGAGCCACAGCTAACAGCTAATTCAGCAAGAGGGACATAGAAGGAGTGAAGATAATTATTATGGGACCATGGAACAAATCAGAAATAAAAGAAACCATTGGGCTTATGATGAATATTTCAACAAAAGGGATCTCTAAACACCTTAGCACTTTTAACCTTTTATCTGTTTAACTAAATTTGCTATATATTTAAGCAGAAGTAGATCTTAGAAAAGATTACTTGAAAGTCGTGTTGAATTTCCGAGAAGTATTTATTTTTACAACTAATCTCTCAAAACGTTCCAAGGTCCCATTTAATAATATTAATTTCACAAACAATTTAGCATCCCCAAAACCTAAAGTTTAGCTTTTGTTTTTACCATTTCTTTATACTGCACCATGATGATAAAAACTTTTAAGACTTTTTATACATTATAATTTTGTAACAAGCCATTTCTTCCCAAGTGCTCTCATAAATTTGGAATAAATATGAATAGAGGAAATGGAATTGTTGGTTACGTATTGAATCATCAAATAAGTGTAATAGCAAGTTTCTTAACAGATGAAAAAAAATTAAAAAACAATATTAGTATTTATTTCTTATAAAGATCGTATTATATATTACTGTTATTTTTTGTTCATTATCTTTCTCTGGCTTTAGGTAATGTTACAGAATTTGTTTTTTCTACTACACGCACATCACAAAATAATTTGAAATACTTGAAGCATAGTTGAATGATTTGGAAACAAAATTCGCAATCGTTGGGTCAAATTTTAATCCTTGCTTGAATTTTTGTTCCAATACAAGAGGTTTAATAAATCTTGTTGATGCTGAAGAAGATCTGTGTAGTTTGCATTAGTTTTATAAATACCTAACGTTTCTAGTATTAGTTTAAATACATATTTATTGAATCATGCACTTTAGAAAATGTGAATTTGATGGCAAGCGTAAGAGCTAGCATGATTAGACATTTTTTGGAGATGATAAATCTCGAGTTCATCTATTTTTTACAATTTATTATTAAGATCGTTTAATAACTGTTAAATTGTTAGATAAATTGCTAGTTTTGGAGACAGAAAGGGTAGAATTGTGTGTGTAGTGTCATGGGGGGTCACTATATTCACAAGGAAGATAATACATTAGCTTGAACAATTGAACTTTTTTCATTAAAGTTTAAAAATAGTAGAGCAAAGAGGCAGCATCTATAGTTAGAAGAGCTTTGCAAAGAGGCGAGCAAGTTGTTATTTACCTGTAAGACGGCATACTGCCGAAGGTGATGATGCGGTTCACATTCTCCTGAGAGCCATCAAGTTTTTTCTGAGGCATGTGCAGTTTTTTCCCGAAGCGCCTCTTCAAATAGTCAGAGGCGCCTTTTGGCAAAATTCCGCTGCGTCTGGAAGAAAAAAGAAAGCACATATATATATATAAATATTATTGAAAATGCGAAAAAAAATGGGAGTGTTAGAACTAAAAGAGGAGAACAGAAAGCTTTTATCACCAGTTCTTCATGTTGAATTGAAAAACAAACTCATTTACAAACAGTACAAGACTATCAGAGGACATATTCAAAACCCAATCGGTTGTCATTAAGAAAAGCATACAGCTATGATGGTTTCTAAGGTCTTATTCTGTTATTGTTCAGTGTGAAACATTTTGCTGATATAAAGTATCACACAAAGTTAATTTTAAACTTATTTCAATACAAAAACACTTTTTAAGCATTTTTACACTTTTTAAGTAAGACCCGTGGGTCGCGACCCCAAATGGGTTCGCTAATCACAGGCTGGGAACCACTGCTTTATATAGTCATAAGATTTCTTAGAGCGTACACAAACAATGTAGTAAGTTCTAACCAACATAAATTCTTCACAATTGTTGCATATATATATATATTCAGAAATTCAATCTAAAATTAGGTTTCATTAAATCAATGAGCGAAATTTCTCACCTGTAACACGTGGCTAGGAGAGCAAAAAATATAAATACACCTCCTACAATTGTAACCAAAACTATGACCAGTGATGTTGCACCGAGTCCTGAACCCTTGGTTACTGAAAAAATAATTGCAGTTATAAATTAAAAAGATGCATTCAGGGTTTAAAATACTGGAAACATGCAACAATTAAATACTATGAAATTATCAAGCCTCTAACTACACAAATCGAGGGGTTTGCAGCAAGAAGCAGTTAGGGCTATTTTTGAAATATTTTTGTCAAGCTCACATTCTGGTACAAAAAAGTTAAAAAAAAAAAAAAAATCATCGTTAGAGCATTGCTGTGATTCATCCTCGCAATAGAAACTTAATCCCGTTGTTGAAATTATGCTGCACTTGCAAAAGATGAATATGCTCATTTCAAAAGAGAAATGTCGGCGTTGGTTATTTTACCATTTCCAACTACCTACTGTGAAAAACGAGGTTTTCAACCTATAAATGAACTAAAAATAAATTATGCAACAAACTTGCCAAATATTACATTAAAATTCGAGTTTTCAATCATAAGTCATAAAATAAGTATCACTAAACTCGTTAAAATTGAAACTTTAAAAATTTGTTTAAAAATGTTGCTTGGAGATATGTTAAGAAATTTTGTGCGCATTTTGAAGACAATACGTATTATTTAACAAATTTTTGTTTTCATTATAATTTTCAAACTATTCTATTTAAGAAAACCAAGGGGTTTCGTGAAGAAAAGTGGAAATTATAAAGGGCTCAAAAGATGCTCATGAGCTTTTGCCGCACCAACGAAGGAACTCCGGATTGTTTTGTTCTTCCAGTCAGCGACGACAGTCTGTACGGCAGCTTCGGGGGTGGTGAAAAGGCTGGGGATGGGACCGAATCCCTCTGGATGTGCCCTCTCATCTGCCCTCTGGCTGCAATCGTACGAAGTCCAGCCACGATCGCAGTAACACGTATTCAGATTGGAGCACACCTGTTTGGAATACATTAGAACCAGTTGAATAATTGAACCGTTTATTTCAAAAAATCAGACAAGAGACAAGCTTTAAAAAAGTTCGAAAAAGCATTTTTACCCAAATTTTCAATAACATCGATCAGGGTTACTATACTTTGAACCGAAATGCATACATATTTAAAGATATTTCTTCCAGTAAAAACTGTTCTAAGAGAAGTTTAACAATTTAATGTGATAATATAAATACTTTCTTAAAATCAGAAATTTTGTCTCTAACTGATTTTTGAAATAAACGATTCTATGTAAGAATATGATGATTCTATGTGTTACGATTCTATGCGTAATAAACACATACAGTTTAGTTTTTGTTTCTCAAACCTGTTGTTTTAAGTTTATGATTGATTCTTAAGTATTTTTTAGCGTTAATTGTTAAAACGACCCCAATTTTTACGCACCCAACATTCGACATTTCACTCGTTCGAAAAAAATAAAAAACTTTGAGAACTTCAATTAAGCAACCATATCCTACCAAAATATATACATTGCTATTTATAAAAACCTGGCAGCTCTTTTCATTCTTTCATGCTTACGAAGCACATTCAACGTATTCACAGGTGTTTCCATTATTTTGATAACTACCGCACTACATACCTATGCCTCTCACTGCCTCAGTTCTACTCAGACAATTTTACTGTCGTGAGTTCAAATGACAGCAAATACCAGAAATAGTAAAATATGGTATAAGAACAAAAATAGGCAGAAATAGTTTTCGTTAGGTGCCTCTTACCCCATGTCCTGAACAGATGTAAGCCATATTTGAAGTTGGACAGTTACCAGGTTCGATAAATTGATTGACGCTGACGCAAGTCTGGTTTACACAAATCTGAAAAATAATATTCAAACAATGTCAGATACAATGTCTTTTTTCTATAACGTTTTAATACAAGGTCTTTAGTTTGAATCAAAATAAAACAAATCATTGAAATTCATTACATAATAATTTATTTCCTAAAGTAGTTATTAGAATAGGATCAAGGAAGAAAGAGTTCGAAGGCTTGTAATTTGTTAAAAACATTTAGATTTAGTTTAAACATCAACATAGTGAGAACCGCTGAGCTAACCCATAAGCAACAGAAAAGTAAGCAACAGATAACACAGGTCTGCAAAAATCTACTTTTTAAAAATTGTTTTGATTTAGTTACCTGATCTTTATGTACTTTTTTGCGCTCATTTCAAAAATGGTATTGTTTTTTTTCTATCACGTAAGGCTTGCCTTCAAAATAAAGTTGAAGTTTTTGAAAAAAAGTACAGAAAACGGATTATTTTGAATTTTTTTTTTTTTTTTTAATTTTAACATAAAGTAAAAGAAGAAAAATAATCAAATCTAGCTAAAAAGAGCCTAAAAGTGATGGACATGTGTTGCAAAGTTATTATAAGTCTTTGAGAAGGAATTAGGCAAGGACAGGTCCATGAGGAACAGGGCGAATAGCCGAACGTATGTAGGTTGAGTATGAAATTTTAATTTCTGCTCTTCGAATTGAAGCCTTGCACGAAAGAACAAAAATTCCAGTCATCACTGTGATTTTCAGGCTCTCTCCAAATCATGGGTAATCCAAAATTAAGTGATTTCTTCTTACCTTGAAACAATTGTCTTAGTTCTTCCAAACACACATAATACATTACACGGGGAGCACAAGATTTATCTTGGTTTCCTAGTTTAACACCAAATTATGCAAAATGCACCTTCTTAACAAAATTAGAAATGTTCCTTTGTTGCTTCTTGACCGTTAAGACCCACTAATATAACAGAAACAGTTAGGGGAGTTGACGCATCTTCCAGTAGCCATTTCTTCAAAAGAGCACAAAACTGTTAGATCTGTATACCACAGGGGCTATAGCTCCACACTGTCACTGATTGAATCAAGGTCACGGCTCACTAAATTCTTCATAATGACGCCTAGTGGACAGTAAGAATGTTGAGTGATAATTGTCCTGTTTTAGTAGGAAATGGATTTTCCCAGTTTAGATTTATCGTCTTATTCAAACAACTAAATATTTTTTTTTTTTTTGCAAATAACGTGCTCACATTGTTTAATAACATGTTCACCATGTAATCTCTATTATTCAAACTAAATTTAACACTTATCTATATACATAAAAGACTACTTCTGAAACCGTATGTCCGGGGTAATCTTCCAAACTACTGGACCGATTTTAACCATTTCTGCACCGTTCGATAGCTACAGTAACAGAGAGCAGGATAAGCTATAATTTATTTCTAAAAAGCTTAGTTTAAAAAAGTTATTATGGAAAATAGTAAATTTCATTTAATTTCCCCATTAAATAATTAAATTTTCACTGCATTGTTGCAAAAATTTGGTTGCCATGCAACAACAATATTAATAGTAATCATGGTGAAAATTTTGAACCTAGGCTTCGCTGGAGTAAGTATGAAATTTATTGCTTTCTTAGGATTTTTATATTCATCTGTGCCAATAATCGCTAACGAGACTACATAAAAAGATAATTGATTTTGGCAACAGTTAGAGAACAGAAAATGTTTATAGTCAAACAAATTTCTAAATTAGGTACATAAGATGTTTTCACCTCACCAATGTTGTCACGAGGATAGAAACTAATAATGGGACTTATTTAACGAGCAATATTTGGAAATGGTTAATTTCAGTGCGATTGATACTGTAAATATATATTTATTTTAATATACCAAGCTTATAACATTTCCTATTTACTCAAACATTATTTGTAGCTTGCTATTTTTTTTAGCTTGCATTATTTTTTTTTATAGTTTATCCATAACATAGCCATTGTTTACAGAAGTAGCTATTATGTTTATAGATATGCACTTTAGTGTTGGGAAATTTATGAATGAGTTTCAATAAACCACCCTACACCCACAGAAACCCGGGCAGGGCCGGGTACCCGGCTAGTATAGGCTATAATATTGAAAAATCTTGCGCATATTGAACCTGAAAACCCTAAAAATAAGCAAATTTCAGGCAAAATTTGTGACTTATCTGAGGGTGATGGAGTTTTTTCACTATTTTTTCCGTAATCAGTACATGAAATACTGTTGAAACCAATAGTTAAATATGCAACAATTTTTTCATCGCAGACCTGTGTAATTTCTTGTTTTTCTACGTTTAGTTCCCGCAAAACGTTGAAAACAAAAAAGGGCCCGAGGAGAATAACGTTTGGGAATATAAAAAAGTTGTACATTTTTAACGTATTTTTCTTATGTTGACTTGTTATTTTTTAGTATTAATTTCATGTTTTTATGTGTTTCCTCTCTAAATAGCATAATCTGCTACAACGTTAAAAATTTGACGGTGAAATTTACTGTAAGATGGTGGTCTTTATATAGTTCGAACATGACTAGCAGTGAAATTCAAAAATCTTTTTTTCCCCGTAAAGCAATTTCTCGAAGAGCAGCTTTGAGAATTTAATCTTTATTTTTCCACTAGAGCAGTAACAAAAATCTGTAAAATGATCTTTTACTTTTGAATTTGATGAAAAAGCAAGAAAATAATGGTGTAAGATAAGTCGGGGGAAGATGCCAGTCGGGGGAAGACGCAAGTTTGATCATAACTAGTTTATGAATCTTTAAATTGCAATACTGAGCCACTTGTATCCAGTGTCAGGTCCCACATAAGATGTGACTTGGCCATTTGTTTCAATTCATCAACTTTAATCGGCGTTATTTTTTTATCTCGTGAGAATTAACATGTTGAGTACAACTGTTGTAATATTCTGTTCCTCATACTTAGAGCTCACAAACGTATTTGCTATTTCTTAGCAATATAAGTGAGTTTTGCATTACGTTACACACCACATCTATGTAGAAGAGCTCCACACCACTGTAGCAATAAGGAAATAAGCGTGTGTGGCATCTTCCCCATATACTTGGGGGGAGGATGCCACATGGTTCAGAAATAGGTGAAATAAACTAAATTTTATTTATTTTTTTGTTTATAGCACTAAATAGTATCGTGTAAAATAGAAAATAAATCACTTACATATTTTCTTATGCTTTCGTTTTAGGCACTATGGCTTTTAAAAAATAGAACTCTCATTTAATTACCATTTAGACAATGTCTGAAAACAACAAAAGAAAAGCTTAACACTCTTCTTGGTCCGAATCAAACTTGCTGCAAACTGTAGAAGATGTAAGAAATGCACGAAACACTATGTGAGCTGCAGCAAAGATTTATAGAATTCCATGTAGAACTTTGAAGTTTTTGACGCATAAAAAGCGCATTCCAAGAAACCTTCAAAAATACAGAAGAAAACGAGACAACATGTCAGCTAGTCATCCTCACGTGAAAAAATTACTCTACATTCGAGTGATGACGGGTGGATGATGGTAACAGGGGATTTTTATGCTAATAAAAGTCCCAAGTGTGACTGGATTCAGTGCATCGAATGCAACAAATGGTTGCATGAAGATTGCAATGATGATCATTTGCATTGAGTGAAATTTTGTGTAGGCTGTCATTCAAATTTGTGCTGCTATTATTTTTTTCAAATCAAATATGACTAAATTTCATATTTGTTTCCTTTGGTTATTTGT